>PITA01005053.1:0-115456 GCA_004023965.1 Spilogale gracilis | reverse complement strand
GTTTCTTTTTTTTTTTCTTTTTTCTTTTTTAATATTTTATTTATTTGACAGAGAGAAACATAGCCAGAGAGGGAACACAAGCAGAGGGAGTGAGAGAGGGAGAAGCAGGCTTCCCGCCGAGCAGGGAGCCCGATGTGGGACTCGAACCCGGGTCTCCGGGATCCTGGCCTGAGCCGAAGGCAGTTGCCCAACCAACTGAGCCACCCAGGCGCCCCTGTATCTGCCTTTTAACAAGAGGCCACTTGTTTGGATTTATAGCACGGATGAACAACATGACCTCTGGATTTTACAACTAGATTATCAGTAAGTAAAGATCTTGAAAGAAATAGAATAATGTACAGTCATCACTTGGAACTTATGAACCACGTTTAGATTTATCTTTTGAGTGCACATGGCAGGATCGTTGGAGAAACATACCAAACAGGATAATAGCTGCCGACATCTCTCCCAGCTGCCCCAGGGCAGTGTTCTTGAACCAGTTCTTAGGATTCACTGGCCTCCTGTTGAAACGAAGGCACTTGTGACTTACCCCCTCTGCTGCCGGCTAGCATAAAATTTCTGCCTAAACCAGCCATAGTTGCCCTGGGATATGAAAACTTATGGAGGTCATTGGCCCAGATTTTCAGAAAAACAGCTGTTTTATCTAGCTAACAGAGAGGACTGGAGAAGGGCCTCAACAGGCTGGACACATTTTATTTCCTGGAGAAGCCAACAGCTGACACCCACACCCAAGCCTATTCAGTTAGAGTTGGAAAAGTAGCACATGAAGTGATTGTCTTTAATCTCAGCACATCAGTGATGCCAATGCCTAAATATACTGTGATGTAAACATATCAATAGAGAGCTCAAGAGAGGCAGTCTTCAAGAGACTTACTTAAAGGAATGTTTTCATGATGATGCTTAGTCGTAGATATGTACATTTTAACATACAATAAATCAATTTCAGAAACACAAGTACTATTTCAAAAATATGCAAACAATTGTCAGGTTTTAGAGGAAAGTGAAGAAGCATCTGGGGTAACATCTGTCCAGTTTTTCAGGGTCAATTATTTCCAGAATGATACAAGAATATTCTTTTCAACCTTAATCATTTTCTATGTTGGAATAACTTTATGTATCACCCAAAATTATATCGTTATCTTAATAGAGAACACTTTGATGACTTGACATCTATAGTTAGTATGCGAGGTCAGTTGAGTCAGAGGTCAAATGAGGCTCTTTTTCCAATCAAGGGTTAAGAAGAATTTTAATAAGATGTAATACTTGTAAAGCTTTGATCCATGTGAGTCAGTCCTCAAATGGCATTGTACCGAAAGGAGCCTGACCCAAATAGGATTTTATCTCCCAAACACTTGAGAGACTCTTGGATCAGGCATATTAAAAATCTCTTCTTTAGCACCTTAAAACTCTAAAGAGTTTCTCCCTCTTCTGTCTAAGATGGAAAGAGCCCTCTTAGCTGCACTATCTTGTCTCTGTACTCTTGGGTCCTTGACCCCTCTCCTATGACACAACGCAATTCATGCTTATACCCCTCAATCTGTTTGTCTCCCAACATTTCCTCTGGTTGTTCTTTATGCATATTTTGTCTTATTTTTCCTCATTAAAGACCTGGGAAAGAGTAAGGTGGTTATATTGCTAACAGATTGTCTATTGGGTGGGAGAAGAAGAAGGTTATGCTATAAACCATCACAAAATAATACATTTGTTCTGTCACATAAATTTTGGAGCCAGACTTTAAGACATCTTCGACACATATGGTATTGGGGAAACACACTATGGTTAGCCAAGATAGAGCACTATTCAAAGAGTTTGGCTACCTGAACTATAGCCCTAGTTCTGCTACACCTGTCTGGGTGACCTTGGGCATGACATCAACCTCTCTGACTTTTTCTCACCCGTAAAATTAACTTTAGTTAAAATTAGCACAAAGATCCTTCCAGTGCTTATATTCTGTGATTCTCTAAGTGTAATACTCAAGAAATTAGAATAGGGATGAGATAAAGTGCTTAGAAACATCATCCAGAGGGGCCTGTTAGAGACAATGGTAATTTTAAATTACCTTTCTTCTAGATAGATGAATTAAGGCCTACAACAATGTAAAGTCTTCTCATTTGCTGGAGTGAAAATTTACATCCTGTCTAAGAGAAGTAGACTTTTGGTAATGAGGAAATCCACAAGTGTGAGCGGTACTCCAGAAGCTTGATCCGCAATAACTGAAAAGAGATCTTGTGCTGAAGGAGAGAACAGAAGTTTTCACTTTCTATGAAGAACCATGGCAGTGTACCCAAAATTAATAGAGGAGATGGAAGGTGTACCCTCAGGTGTATTTTAGTATTGAATATAATTAGCTAGAGGTGCTGTGAGTTGCTTTTGCTATTATGCTACATCGAACAGTTAGAATTCAGTATTATTTTAGCTGCTTATTCTCTGCAGTCAGTTTTCAGGAACATTTTTGTTTCAGTCACTTCAGTTTGGTTCCATGCAAATTCAATGGCTTTGTGGATTTGCATCCACAGGGACCCAGATGATAGACATTCCGACCCTGTGGGACTCCCTCCAACCCCCTTCCTGCAAAACTATTTGCTTGAGAATAGACTATAAAGAACCACCTTCCTCAAACAGCAAACACAGTTACCAAAGCAATAGTGGAATGTCTGATTAGTGGCCTCCCTCTTGGTGCTGAAATGCAGTTAATTTTCTTTCCCACTCTTCACTCTTGGCCTCTCTGGAAAAGGCAAGTTTAGCAAAGTTCTCACTCAGTACTGGGTGGGGGTGGAGGTGGGGCGTGGGGGGAGGGAGGTTGGGGGGTGAGGGAGGTGGTGTCAACTGTTCTTAATGACTGCCAAGTCATTGGAAGATCTTTTTCATTATAACCTTATCATTTTGCAACAACAAGTGAGCTGGTCTTTTTAAAAAAATTATTTATTTTTTAAAATTCTAGCTGCTTTGGGTAGTAACAGGTCCATTTCACAAAACGCTAAAATAAAACATTCTCTAAATTCCAAAGAGCATTCATTCTCTCCTTAACCTTCTCCTCTCCTCTCTTTTTGTTTTCCTTTCCACTCAGTAATGAGAACAGTGCACCTCTCAGAAGATTGGGTTCTAATCTCCAGATCTGTACCTTCTTTAAATTATGCATATGTATGTTTATGAAGACTTGGTGGAAGAGAAAGAAGCCAATGCATGAAGAAAGATCTGGTTTTCTGGGGATTATTGGGAGGACCCGAGGTTGGGAAGTAGGTCCATATCTCAATCACTCTGCAAGTTGCCATACCAAAGTGAGTGACCATAGATAAGAAGGAGTAAAACTGCTCCTTCTAACTTCTCACTTACAAATAATTACCCACCATTGGGCCCTTTGGGAAAGTTAGGGGTGGGTTTGTTGATGTGAGCCACCCATTAATGTTCTGAGGGTTTTATATACTCATAATATAGTTTTTAAAATTGTAACTGGTTAAGTCCTATAGGTTTTAATGGGGGGCAGACCTGAAATTGTTCTGGTCTTTGGAACTGGGCTATTCTCCTCTGTTCGAGAAGGGCACAGCAGAGATGGATCTTAACATATTAGTGGAAATACTTTTATTGATTTAAGACAGAAGCCAAGATCACATATGAATATTTGCCCTTCGGCATCTCTTCATGTCCCACATCAGTAAAGGCAAAAAGAAGTTGGATGTGTAAGAGATTCTGTTCTTTTTCTTCTGCTAGAGCACCTTCTATGAGACATTGTCCCTGGCTTCACTCTCAGTTCTCATCCCTATTCTCTTCTCTTTGATTATTATAAAACAAATGGAAGAAAGTGGGATATACTTGCTGGTCGTGGAAAGGATATCATTTTGAATTGTGACAATAGAAGAAAATCTCAAATGTGTGTTTCCATAGGTGTAGCAGGCCCTCTACACCTTCCCTGTGTCTCTAGTGAAACAGGCAGCTAATCCTTTTTATTTTTTTGAGATACATTAAAGGAGTTGGGCAAGCCTGCTGGAATGGTGTCACTTAAGTTATGGCCATGAACCCAATCCAGGAGTGACTCTATAATGGCACAGAGAGAAGACTCATGTGAGGTCTCCACACTGGGTACAAAGGGGAGATGTTGGGGTAACCAAATGAAACCCCAACACTGCTTTTTCTAAAAACTTAAGAGAGGAGTCATCATGCCTGATATATTCACTATAGGGAAAGAATCACTTTAAGAGTCTAGTAAAGGGCTCTGGGAAAGTTAGGTCATGAGCGATCTCCATGATCTCACCCAGTTATTCAGGGTGTTGAACTTGATGGCACAAGGGGAAGGCAGTTACCTTTAAGTGGTTCATAGCTGATAGAGTGGATCAGATGCCAGGAAAGCAGAAGCAAACTCTGGGAGAACACTTTTCATCCCCAAATTTAGGAATAACAGAAGTTCTTTTTATGTTGGGAGCACTTTCTCTCTCTCTCTCTCTGTCTCTCTCTCTCTTTCTCCCAGGAAAGATAACTTCTCTCAAGGGAAACCTGGTGAATGAAGTAGTGTATTTTCACCCTTGTGATGATGGCGTGGTGTGAGTCTGGCACCACCATAAAAGAGTTCACTTGCACATGCCGCACACGCGGTTCGGCCTTGCCCCCTACCTGTGCTCTTGTCGTGGTTGATCACCCACTTACATCAGATATAAAGCAAGCAGTCTGCACTGTGGCTCTAGATGAAAGGTATTTTAATACGCTCAGGTCATATACCATAGGCCAATAGTAATTTTATATCATTTTCTTTAAGGAAACCACACTCCTTGCAATAATTTTTTCCAATGAAGCAAAATTTTGCAGGACAGAAAGCTTTCTGGGTAAGTCTTTCATTTGAATAATAGCACTGAATTCCCTCCACACCAACAGAATTTTAATATATCCTTATTATTTCTTTTGATATTCAAATGATATGGAGAAGAGCTTTGAAAGGCCCTCAGTTAAACTTCTGATGATTCTACTTTCTTTAATAGTAAAAGATTATTTACAGCTTTGGTGAGTTTCCTCTTTCTAAGTGAAACGACATAAACAAACCAAAAAAGGGCGCCTGGGTAGCTCAGTGGGTTAAAGCCTCTGCCTTGGGCTCAGGTCGTGATCTCAGGGTCCTGGGATCCAGGCCCATATTAGCTCTCTGATCAGCAGGGAGTCTGCTTCCTCCTCTCTCTCTGCCTGCCTCTCTGCCTACTTGTGATCTCTCTCTCTGTCAAATAAATAAATAAAATCTTAAAAAAAAAAAAAACCAAAAAAGAAAAAAAAGGCGAAACTTTTCCTCTTTTACTTTAAGAACCTTAAGGGCTGAAATAGTGGTTTGGTTTCCAAGACTGCCAACTTTGGTTTGCCGTCTCTAAGCGGTCTTGTGCAATTAATTCCCCAGAGGAAATATTTGAAGAGGGTTTTTCTCCCACATGAGAGGGTTTCATCCCACATAGCCCACAGATTTTGATGGCAAACTTCATGGACCAAGTGTCTGGTTTTTACAGACATAGCTGTAGAGTATGTTTTTCCTGTCACAGGTGCACAGTACTCTTCCTTCGACCTCAGAAATAGGAAGATACAGCAGTCTTTACCTGGGATGGGAACTTAAACACTGGATAGCTCTGAGAACCGGGTACTAACCTGGTCGATTTTAATTTACTAGATGATGGAAAAGAAGGTGGAAAGCAGGGTTCAAACCTCCAAAGCCTTTGAGCTGATCTTTCTTTACAACCGTCTGGTGTACACAGAAGAATTGTATAATCTGGCCTGTATTTTTCTCTTGCTGTGAAACATATTGAAACGCTTTATGTTTAGGTGTATGTATAGAAATTCATGAAGTCCTTTTACACACTTTCTTGGTTCGAACACAATTCTCATTTTAGAAAAGTATTGAAAAGGTAGCTTTGTGAGAGCACATTTTGCCCCAGCTTGTAAATTTGAATTTGTTCTTTCCTATCTACCAGCCACCTGATTACTGTCCCTGTGCAAAGGGCACGCGTTCACATCATTTTTTCCAAGCACTTAAACCTGGAAAGATACTTTTTTAAAGGACTCACAGAAGCTTGTCTTAGGGGGTTTTGAAAACATCGGAAAATTGTTAGCAGACCTTTTGACTGTGCTATTTTTAGGAAACTAATTGTGTTCTTTTAAAGTACATTTTTGACAATGGGACAAAGTTTTCCTTGCCTCCACTGGTATATGAAATATTTACAATGAAAAATGCCAGTAAAACACCCCACACAGATACGTTTTAACTTCAGCAACAGTCGGCAAAAGGGAAAAAGTGATTTAAAAAGAGAGAAGGTTTTTGTAGTATTTATGCTGCTGTTTCTGCCCAAAATGAACTTTTATTTTACCGTTCAAACAGAAGTTTGTTTTCAAACCAGTTGCTAGTTAAAGGAGCAGCTGATCTGGCATCCGTAAGTCAGCTGGAACCAAACAGTAAGCCTGTTGACCAGGGGAGACTTACTTCCCACCCCCGCAGCAGCCCCTAGTAGGTCAGACGCCTGCAGAAGTGTGGTCTTACCTTGAGCACGTAAGATCCAGGAGAAAGGCTCAGGGGACTCCCACAGGAGAGGACCGGGAAAGTGCTCTGATCCGCTGCTGGTAACATGCACTTGGCTTTTATGGGCAGGTGGGAGGAGCTGCTCCTCATAGTAGGTGGGCAGGAAAGGAGCAGCGGGCGGGCAGCCCCGGGAGGAGCTGGACACTCTTCTCTGGGGAGGGGCGGAGAGGGCAGAGCAGAAGCCCGAAAGAGGGAGGAGAGATGGAGTGGGAGGGGGGTGTAGAAACGGTGGAAGGAATGGAAACGGGAGAGGGAGGGAGAAAAAGAAAGAAAAAAGAGGGAACGAAGAGAAATAGAGAAAGGGATGTAGATCACAGACGGAAAATGGGTTGGGGGGAAAATGAATAGGAGACAGAGACAAACATACAAGGTCTGGAAGGAAAGGGGAATTGGATTATTTTCTGCTTTTGTGTGACTTTTTTTTTTTTTTTTGAAAGAGGGGAGTTGTGGATGACTATTAAACGACTAAAGGTGTTTTCTGTGAATTTGAAAAACTAAAAAACGGTTCAGGAAAACGGAAGGGTTCCTAAGCGTGGCCAAGGAGGGGCAGCTGGGCATCCGTGGAGCACAGCCCAAGTGCTGCCCGATGCCCGCCCCGGAACGGCGCGGAGCCCAGGGCGGGGAGCCGAGCGCGCCGCGCGGAGTCCGTGCCGCCTGCGCCCTGCGCCCGCAGCCCCACTCCGGCCCGCCAGCCGCCGGTAAAACCCGCCCTCCACTCCTCACTCCTGGCAGTACTTTTTTGACAAGTTTCCCTGTGCTGCCGGTAGCGTGCAGCATCCAGAGGCCCCTGTTGGGACTTCTGCAGCATTAAGGTAAATCCCGCAAAGGTTGGGGAGGATCAGCTGAGATTGGCTTGTGGCGAAAGGAACCTCAAAACCAACTTCTGTCCTCCAACATCTGCTTATGTAACAGGATTTCGGGAGTCTGCCCTCTGGTTATTTTCGGTATTTAAAAAACTTTCATTCCTAACAATTGGAAAACGTCTTAGTGCCATGGCTCACTCTCTGTGTGTCTTAAACATTAAGAGAGAATTCGACCAACAAACGGCTGAAGGATCAGGCTGAAATTCTTAAATACATTCAGAGAAAGAAAAACAAGCTCCTTTAGCTGCTGAGTGGTGACTCACTTCCCAGCCGAAGCTTGACTTCTGTCACCGAAGGAATTATAACATTTTAAAGGGGGTGAACCTGAGCCTTGAGGCTGGAGGGTATTGAGCGGGGGAGGGGGTGGTGGTGCGGGAAGTGGGCTGGGAAGAGTAAGATGGCTTTTACTGAATAGGTCTTTACTTAAATATATTTATATAGAGATAGAAAACTTGATTCAGTGTTCACCACAACCTTATTAGGTCTTACGTAGATTTTCTTTTTTTTTAAGAAGAGGAACTTAAGGCTTTAAGCGACTAGCTCAAACTTACAAGATGTCACAGCTACTGAGCTTTCAAAAGCTTGTGAACTCTGTGCACCAGACTGTCATATAAAACACCTAGTCCGGTCCCAGGTTAGACCCTGATGTCTTTGAGGTTTGCCAGGCTCCAGGAGAAGGAAAAACTATGGCCAAGAGTAGGATTTCTCAAACCGGGAACGATGTACTGTGCCGTCTTGGGCTGGATAATTTTATGTGGTGGGGACTTCTCCTGTGCACTGCATATTGTTGAACAGCCTCTCTGCTTTCTACACACCTGATGCCAGTATCCTCCTCCTTCCTAAGTGGTGAAACTGAAAATGTCCCTACACTTAGCCAAATGTCTCTGGGGTAGGGAGGCAAAATTCTCTCTTCCCTATAAGAATTATTGGTCCAAAGAAAGAAGGTCATAACAGAAAAAAGAATTTAAAGAATTCCATTAAGAAAATGTTCAATAGTGGCATTTGGGTAACAATAATACTAGTTGCCACATGTGCAAAGTTTACACTGGACTTAGTTTTTTATATAGCCATATTCCCATTTAGCTGCCTCTGGAGCTCAAAGCTTCCATTGCTTCTTTTGTAACTAAGCTTATTCTCAATCGGATATATGTGGAACTTCTACAAAGTAGAACCCCATGTGTCTGGGGTATGAAGGAAGATTGGTGATATACCAGATGAAAAATTTAAAATTTAAAATTTATCATAGACAGATTTGACATTGGAACAATTATTCCAGATGGTATGATTTTTTTGGAAATTGTTTCTTTGTTTTAATATTTATAATCTTTTGTATCTATCCCCCATTTGCATTATATTCAGTAACTTTTAGGTTGCAAAGAAGTTATATCTAGTAGTTAACTAGCTAGCAGAAAATAAATACTTAATGGATATATATATATATAAAATACAATTGAATAAATTGAGCACAGACACATAGAAAATGGCCACTGTTTCTTAGTTTAATGAATGAAAACAAGAATTAACGAATGCCTAGAAAGCTAGAATGTTCACATTAACTTTTTTTTTGCCTATTTGCTCTTTGGTTTTACTCTTTTCTCATCCTCCGTAACTCAGTTTTCCTCTTTCCGAATAGTATGTTTATCTTTTAAGGATGTGCCTAAACACATGAAATTAAGTTGATGAAATGAATGACCCTTGTTACTAGACCTAGAAGTAGGACTGTATTGACTATTCTGTTGCTGACCTTTAAAATCAGATGTCATTTTATAGGCAGGGTACTGCTTTGGGCACTTTTTAATTTAGCAAAGAAATGTATTTTGGACAAACTAAACAAGACCGAGTTAGAGGAACATCTGGGTGGTAAACGTGTTAGGAATTATCCTCATTAGATTACAGCAACTCATCTTTTCAGTCTTAATTTTATGCCTTCCATATATTCCAGTTCCATCACATAGCTGTAAAAAACAGAAACAAAAAAAATCAAACAAACAGAAAAGGCAAGAAAAGTACCTTCAAAGGGAGGCAATTGATGGCTGTTATTTTTCTTCTCTTTTTTCTTCCTTTACTCCCTCCTTTCAAACCTGATTATCCAGCCAACATAACAAAAGAGCTCTTTTCATTTTGTTTGGATGGTGCTAACGATTAGTTCATTTCTCCAGTTCACACTTGCCTGAATCTGATTCAGTAGCAGATGTGGACAACAAGTAAGGAATCCAGGAATGTGATTCCTTTACTGGTTCTTAGCGTGCCCTGCTAGAATCTCTCTCAAGGTGACTGAGGTTTGAAATGACCTAGTTTGATCTTCTGCGGAAAGGAATCCAATGACAACATACTAGATGCTCTGAAGTTTCCATTGTGTGGCTAATATAATAACAGCTCCAGATTATTACCTTATTTTAAAGAGCTTTAAATATGAACCCTCCCTTTTTTTTGCTTATTTGGGGTTAATCAATCAATTAACACATATTTATCAAGGATGGATGCCTGACAGTGTGGGATATTCAAAGCAGAAGAAAACAAGAATGTAGATCTGTTCTCATGGAGGAAAAGAAACACGAAATTTTGTCAGTTGGGTAGCAAAGAGGAGAAGTAGCATTTGGATACATGGGTGATGAACGGTAGGGCAAGGAAGAGGATGTGTTCAGCTGAGGAGGGCACAGAAATATTTGCTGGGGGGAGGTTGTGAATTAGCCAGCATACTTAACAGGGAAGGGTCTTTGTAGCAGAATAATGAGGCTAAGAAACAGGAAAGAAGTGGTGGGATCAGCCTGCCGGTGGCCTTACTTGTCACCTCGGTAGTCTGAGCTGTGTACTATAGGCAGTGAGAAGTCATCGAACACTTTTGAAAAGTAGAATGACATACTACCAAGATCTGACTTTTTTTGAAGAGTGTCTGTATAGTAGCTTTGCAGATAAGTGCAAGGGGTATCTTTAGAGCCATTAGCGTACTTAGAGAAATCAGAGTGTCTTTGTCCTGAGGACTTGGAGGCCTATGAGAGGAGGCAGAAAGATTGGTGACTCTATTTCTATCAGTGCCCTGTGTGGTTGTGAGGAGAGAGAAGGGCAGGACTCTCCCAGAGTATGGCCAGGATGACAGATGCGATTAATGTGGAGAGTGGTGTGTGCTCTAGGTGTGCCCTAGGTGTCATTTACCTGTGACAGCATTAAGGTTCTTAGAAAGTACCCACTCTCAGTCGGTTTGATGAATGAGATCATGAGTTTTCAAGGGTTCCTGGATTAAAGGACAGTGGAATCTGACATTAAAAGCTACACCTTCACACGTATGCTTTTAAACAGCTAACTTGAGATGATTTTACATGGGTCACCCTTGCCAAATTTGAACCTCTCATTCTTTCTGTCTCCCCTAAGTGCTTCAAAATGCAAATGAACATGGCTTTTAGTCTAAGCAAAAATCACTGATGGTTTAAAGTTTGATGTACAGACATTTGCTCTCCATCTATCAAATGATCTATCAATCAGCCTAAGCTTGTTCTAAGTACCACCTAATATGACCTTGGCCTGTGAGGCCCTCACAATTGCCAGCTCTCCCAGGGCATTTAAAATAGGATTTTATTTGCAGAAATTTAAAAGGCTCAGAGCAGAGAAGAAAGGCTCACCTCTCCTGCATTCCAAAAGAATGCTGGATTCTGTGAGTCACTGTTTTCCTGTTGGCCAACATGGTAGAGAGCTGACTCGGGTGATCCCAAGATGATGGACTCACAGCTCCTGCAGGCTTTGTAAAGATCACTGCACAGAGAGTCAGAAAATCTGGGATTTAGTCCCAGCTCAGCCACTAACTACCTGTGAAAACTTGGGGCCCATGTTTTATCCTTTTTGGATTTAGTGTCCATATGCAAAATAAGAAGGTTTAACCAGGCATTCTCCAAATGTCTTGCCACCCTTCAGATGCCTGCTTTGTGCCAGCTGGGTAGATGCTCGTCTTACTCTTCCCATGAAGTCAACCCAACATTCAGTGATATACATGCTTAGCTTTACGCATGGAAGGAAGTGCTTATAATGCATGAATCCAGTGTTCGTTATAAGGAGGTCACACCCCAATATCGATCCTTGACTGTATTCCAGGTACAGAATCCTGAACAGGGGGTGTACCATTGCCATTTAGCTAGCCCTTAACTGTAAGAACTGTTGCTTTAAATGGTAGGGCCTGGTGGAAGTCTCCCATGTTAGCTGTCAGCCTTAACGTGGAAGCATTTTAACTTTCTTTCTCTCAGTTTGTTTCCTGAGATTAAGAGTCTCTCTCTCTTTTTTTAAAGATTTTATTTATTTATTTGACAGAGAGAGATCACAAATAGGCAGAGAGGTAGACAGAGAAAGAGGGAGGAAGCAAACTCCCCCCTGAGCATAAAGCCCGATATGGGACTCTATCCCAGGACCCTGAGATCATGATCTGAGCCAAAAGGCACCCCAAGATTGGCTTAACCCTCTGAGCCACCCAGGCACCCCAAGATTAAGAGTCTCTTAATGTTTTGTCTCCCTCCCTGGTCCCATCTTGTTTCATTTTTTTCCCCCCCTACCTGCATTATCCCCTGCCCTGCCTCTCAAATTCCTCATTTCAGAGAGATTGTATCATAATTGTCTTCCTCTTTGACTTATTGACTTATTTTGCTCAGGATAATACCCCCCAGTTCCATCCACGTCATTGCAAATGGCAGGATATCATTCTTTTTGATGACTGCATAGTATTCCATTATATATATATATATAATCCCACATCTTCTTTATCCATTCACCTGTTGATGGACATCTAGGCTCTTTCCATAGTTTGGCTATTGTGAACATTGCTGCTATAAACATTCGGTTGCATGTGCCCCTTTGGAACACTACATTTGTATCTTTAGGGTAAATATGCAGTAGTGCAATTTCTGGGTCGTAGCGTAGCTATATTTTCAACGTTTTGAGGACTCTCCATACTGCTTTCCAGAGTGGCTGCATCAGCTTGCATTCCCACCAACAGTGTAGGAGGGTTCCCCTTTCCCTGCATCCTTGCCAACATCTGTCATTTCCTGACTTATTAATTTTAACCATTCTGACTGGTGTTAGGTGGTATCTCACTAAGGTTTTGCTTTGTATTTCCCTGATGCTGAGGATGTTGAGTACATTTGTGTGTCTGTTGGCATTTGGATGTCTTCTTTGAAGAATTGTCTGTTCATGTCTTCTACCCATTTTTTGACTGGATTATTTGTTCTTTGGATGTTGAGTTTGATAAGTTCTTTATAGATTTTGGGTACTAGCCCTTTATCTGATATGTGATTTGCAAATATCTTCTCCCATTCTGTTGGTTGTATTTTGGTTTTGTTGACTGTTTCTTTTGCTGTGCAAAAGCTTTTGATCTTGATGAAGTTCCAATAGCTCATTTTTGCCCTTAGTTCGTTGCCTTTTGTGATGTTTCTAGAAAGAGGTTGTTGTGGCTGAGGTCAAAGAGGTTGCTGCCTGTGTTCTCATCAAGGAGAATTTTGATGGATTCCTGTTTCACACTGAGATATTTCATCTATTTTGAGTCTATTTTTGTGTGTCGTGTAAGGAAATGGTCCAGTTTTATTCTTCTGCATGTGGCTGTCCAATTTTTCTAACGCCATTTGTTGAAAAGACTGTCTTTTTTCCATTGGACATTCCTTCCAACCTTGTCAAAGATGAGTTGACCATAGAGGTGAGGGTCCATTTCTGGGCTCTCTATTCTGTTCCATTGATCTATGTGTCTGTTTTGTGCCAGTACCATACTATCTTGATGATTATAGCTTTGTAATAGAGCTTGAAGTCTGGAATTTTGATGCTGCCAACTTTGGTTTCCTTTTTCAACATTCCTGGTTATTTGGGGTCTTTTCTGGCTCCATATAAATTTTAGGATTTTTTTTCCATTTCCTTGAAAAAAGTGATGGTATTTTGATAGAGATTGCATTAAATGTGTAGATTGCTTTAGGTAGCATAGACATTTTTACAATATTTGTTCTTCCAATACATGAGCATGGAATGTTTTTCCTTTGTGTCTTCCTCAATTTCTTTTATGACTTTTTTTATAGTTTTCTGAGTACAGATTCTTTGCCTGTTTGGTTGGTTTATTCCTAGGTATCTTACAGTTTTGGGTGCAATTGTAAATGGGGTCAACACCTTAATTTCTATTTCTTGTGTCTTGCTTTTGGTGTATAGAAATGCAACTGATTTCTGTGCATTGATTTTATATCCTGCCACTTTACTGAATTCCTGTATGAGTTCTAACAGTTTTGGAGTGAGTCTTTTGGGCTTTCCACATAAAGTATCATATCATCTGGAAAGAGTGAGAGTTTGACTACTTCTTTGCTGATTCGGATGCCTTTTATTTCTTTTTGTTGTCTGATTGCTGAGGCTAGGACTTCCAATACTATGTTGAATAGCAGTGGTGATAGTGGACAGCCCTGCCATATTCCTGACCTTAGGGGAAAAACTTTCAGTTTTTCCCCATAGAGAATGATATTTGCTGTGGGTTTTTCATAGATGGTTTTTTATGATATTGTACCCTCTATCCCTACACTGTGAAGAGTTTTGGTCAAGAAAGGATGCTGTACTTTGTCAAATACGTTTTCAGCATCTATTGAAAGGATCATATGATTCTTGTTCTTTCTTTTATTAATGTACTGTATCACATTGATTGATTTGAGGATGTTGAACAAAACTTGCAGCCTGACCAGGAATAAGTCCCACTTGGCTGTGGTGAATAATGCTTTTAATATACTGTTAAATCCTATTGGCTAGTATTTTGGTGAGAATATTTGCATTTATATTCATCAAGGATATTTGTCTGTAATTCTCCTTTTTGGTGTTATCTTTGTCTGGTTTTGGGATCAAGGTATTGCTGGGCCCATAAAATGAGTTTCAAAGTTTTCCTTTTGTTTCTATTTTTTGGAATAGTTTCCAAACAAGGAGAATTGATATTAATTTTTCTTTCAATGTTTGATAGAATTCTGGAAACCATCTGGCCCTGGACTCTTGTTTGTTGGGAGATTTTAATGACTCCTTCAGTTGCCTTACTCATCATGGATCTGCTCAGTTTGTTTATTTCTTCCTGGTTCAGTTTTGGTAGTTTATATGTCTCTAGGAATGCATCCATTTCTTCCAGATTGTCAGATATCCTGTTGTATAGTTGCTCATAATATGTTCTTATAATTGTTTCTATTTCTTTGGAGTTGGTTTTGATCTCTCCTCTTTCATCCACGATTTTATTAATTTGGGT
This sequence comes from Spilogale gracilis, assembly GCA_004023965.1. Lineage (NCBI taxonomy): Eukaryota > Metazoa > Chordata > Mammalia > Carnivora > Mephitidae > Spilogale > Spilogale gracilis. Next base: position 100,833 of record PITA01005053.1, on the reverse strand, counting down.
CCTTTCTCTTTTCTTTTTGTTAAGTCTGGCCAGAGGTTTATCAAACTTGTTAATTCTTTCAAAGAACCAGTTCCTAGTTTCATTGATTTGGTCTACTGTTCTTTTGGTTTTTATTTCATTGATTTCTGCTCTGATCTTTATTTCTCTTTTCCTGCTGGGTGTAGGCATTCTTTGCTGTTCTTTCTTTACCTCCTTTAGGGTTAGGGTTAGGTCGTGTACTTGAGACCTTTCTTGTTTCTTGAGAAAGGCTTGCATTGCCTACTTTCCTCTCAGGACTGCCTTTGCTGTGTCCCAAAGATTTTAAATGGTTATGTTTTCATCTTCATTTGTTTCCATGAATATTTTAGATTCTTTTTAATTTCCTGGTTGACCCATTCATTCTTTAGTAGGATGCTCTTTGAGTTCTTTCCAACTTTTCCCTTGTGGTTAAGTTCTAGTTTCAAAGCTTTTAATATACTGTGGTCTGAAGATAAGCAGGGAATGATCCCAGTCTTTTGATACTGTTTGAGACCTGCTTTGTGACCCAGGATGTGATCTATTCTGGAGAATGTTCCATGTGTACTAGAGAAGAAGGTCTATACTGTTGCTTTGGAATGCAATATTCTGAATATATCTGTGATGTCCATCTGGTCCAGTGTGTCATTTAAAGCCTTTATTTCCTTGTTGATCTTTTGCTTAAATGATCTGTCCATTTCAGTGAGGAGGCTGTTAAAGTCCCCTACTATTATTGCATTATTGTCGATGTGTTTTTTTTTTTTTAATTTAGTTATTAACTGGTTTATAAAATTGGCTGCTCCCATGTTAGGGGCATAGATATTTGCAGTTGTTAGATCTTCTTGTTGGACAGATCCTTTAAGTATGGTATAGTGTCGTTCCTCATCTCTTATTATAATCTTTAGCTTAAAATCTAATTTGTCTGATGTAAGGATTGCTACCCTCACTTTCTTTTGATATCCATTATCATGCTAAATTGTTTTCTACCCCTTCACTTTAAATTTGGTGGTGTTTTGGGTCTAAAATATGTTTCTTGCAGACAGAATTTCGATGTTTTTTTATCTTGTTTTTTTTATCCATTCTGATACCCTGTCTCTTTTGATTGGGGCATTTAGCCCATTTTATTCAGGGTAACTATGGAAAGATATGAATTTAGTGCCATCGTATTGCCTGTAAGGTGACTGTTACTGTATATTGTCTCTGTTCCTTTCTGGTCTGTCACTTTTAGGCTCTCTCTCTGCTTGAGTACCCCCTTCAATATTTTCCATAGGGCTGGTTTGGTGTTGCAAATTCTTTGAGTTTTTGTTTATTCTGGGAGATTTTTATTTCTCCTTCTATTTTCAATGACAGTCTAGCTAGACATAACATTTTTGCCTGCATATTTTTCTCATTTAGTGCTCTGAATATATCATGCCAATCCTTTCTGGCCTGCCTGATCTGCTTTTAGGATTTTCTCTTTGTCACTGAGACTTGTAAGTTTTACTATTAGATGGTGGGGTGTGGACTTATTTTTATTGATTTTGAGGAGTGTTCTCTGTGCCTCCTAGATTTTGATGCTTGTTCCCTTTGCCAAATTAGGGGAATTCTCTGCTGTAATTTGCTCCAATATACCTTCTGCCCCCCCTTTTCTTCTTCTTCTGGGATCCCAATTATTCTAATATTGTTTTGTTTAATGGTATCACTTATCTCTTGAATTCTCCCCTTGTGGTCCGTTTGTCTCTCTTTTTCTCAGCTTCAGCATTTTCTATCCTTTGGTTTTTTAGATCACTAATTCTCTCTTTTGCCTATTTATTCTAGCGGGAAGAGCCTCCATTTTTGATTGCACCTCATTAATAGCTTTTTTTATTTCAACTTGATTAGATGTAGAGTTGGAGATGATATCTAGGTCTCCTACTCCTCTACCAGCTTCACCCTTCTGCATCCATTGTAGGAATCTACATCTATATATGCTCCTGGTACTGATACCTATATATATATATATATATATATATATATATATATATATATATATATATGATTAGACTGGTCAATAGAACAGAGCCACACTCTTGATTTTGGGTGTATTTTTGTCTGTTAGAAGAAACTGCCTCCCAAAGTTTTAAAGAAAGAAAAACTTATATATATATACAAAAATAAGGGTACACATATGGGATATGACTGTAAAGATGAAAATTAGAAAAGATTCTAAAAAGGAACTGATATGATAAGAAGTTGGTTGGAAAAAAAAAAAAAAGAAGAACAAATGTGATGAGGCTGGAGACTAGAACAAAGCCATGTACTAGATTTAGGGTATACTTTTATCTATTGGAAGAAACTGTATCCCAAAGTTTTGAAGAAGGAAAAACTGTATGTATACAAAAAATGAATTTAAATACAATGAAGGGATAAAATATGACTAAAACAATGTAATTTTAAAAATATTTACAAAAAAGATATTGATAAGGTAAAATAGTTTTAAAAAGGTTAGAATAGGAAAGAGAAAAAAATTTATAATAAGAAAAAATAAAATAAAATAAATTAACTTTGAAAGACTTAAGAATCATAGGAAAACAGCCAGGAATTCTATGTGGTGTATTCTGAAGTTCCACAGTTCTCGTTGATCATTGAACTTGGTGTTGGCTTGATGTTCTTGCAGATCTTCTAGGGGCAGAGCCTGTTGTATTGATTCTCAAATGTTTTTTTCAGATGTGGAGTTGCACCTCCCTTGCCAGGGGGCAGGCTAAGCAATCTGTTCAGGTTTGCTCTCAGGAGCTTTTATTCTCTGAACACTTTCCGTACAGCTTTGGAGGATCGGAATGAAGATGGTGGCCTTCCAGTCTATGGTTGAGGGGGGTGAGAGCTCAGGTCCCACTCCTTATTGCGCCCCCAGAGAAAACCCGTCAATCATGCCTGTCTCCTTGGTCTCCAGCCACACTCTGTGCTCACCCAGCCTGTGATGGAGCGCTTCTGTCTCTGGTGCTCAGCCGTTAGGAGTCTCCAAACCCAGCAGGTTCCAGCAGTGTGCTTCATGCCGCTCCTCTCCATGGAGGAAGGAGGGTGTCTCCCCATATCTGCCATTTGTGGGGTCCCTGCTTGAAGAGTAGTGGCCTGACTCTGTCTCGGATGACTATTTAAGGTAAGCCAGAGCTGGGAGCCCACTCCTTGGCTCCATCTCTGCCACTGCCTTCCTGGTACTGATACCTGTGAGCTCTGCCACGCTTAGGCATCCTGGGTTCTTCTGTGACCCCAGGGGTCCTGAGACAACAGTATCTCAGCAAGGGTTCCACCCTCTGCTCAGCCTCTGTGGCATCCTCCCTCAGTGGAGCAGACTTCTGAAGTTTCCAATTTTGTGTTCCTCTGCTCTAATGCTGGCCAGTTGCCAGCCCCTCCCCTGCAGTCTATCTTCCCAAAAGCTGCCTCTGATCTTCTCTGTACATCTTGTCTTCCAGAAAGTGGTCACTTTTCTGTTCCTGGAATTGCTGCTCTCCTTCTCTTAGATCTCCTGTTGAGTCCATAGGTGTTCTGATTTGATAACCATCTATCTAGCTGATCTCCTGGGACTTGATGATATCTAGGTCTCCTACTCCTCTACCAGCTTCACCCTTCTGCATCCATTGTAGGAATTCATTCATGGGGCCAGTGCAATGAAAAGGGGGAGATATAATCCAGGGATTATTTCTTACTCCAGAGTAGAAAAGTAAAGGCCTTCCAGGGTGCTAGTAAAATATAGTTGACCCTTGCTGTATAGTGCCCTAGACCCCATCTACTGTCTGGGAATTTTCTTGAGCCTAGAATTCCCTTGCTAAATAACTCTTAACTTTGCTTTATCTTCTGTCCTTCATTCTCTCTGATTGTGGTTTACTCTCTTAGGTAATTATTAATATTTATTCATGTTCAGTAATAATAAATCCCCTATTCTCTGCTCAGGGTTATTTACATCATCAATTTAAGATTTTCATGAAGAACTCCAGTTAGACAAGCAAAAATGTCTATCTGAGATGAGAGATCTAAGAAGTGCCCTTGTTTTAGACTGCCATATCCTGTCCCCAAATCACCTTGAATGTTACCTTGAGAGAAATCACCCTAAATCCAGCTAGGATTATGCTATGACTTCATTCAGACATCTTTAATGGCAGAACATTATTTGATTTTTAAATAATCTGAATTTGTATTCTGGCATTCAAAGCTCGACCCCCTCCCCCTGCAACCATGATTCAAGCCCAGTCTTCATTTCCAACCCTACTCACATATCCTATGCTTCTGTCAGGGGAGAGAGTTTGCTTTTCACAATGTCTGTGCACTTGACTCTTCATCTTCCATGTGGTGGTTCTTGGAGCTCCTGTTGCCAGAACTATCTATGGATACATGCTCACATCCTTTATTACTTCAATACTACCTTCTTCAGGAAATGTTTTCTGATCCTTTTTCTGAAGCTCCCAGGAAAGTCAGTACTTCTCTTATGACATTTTTCACTATCTAGCTTTATACATATCATCACCTCTTTTCTTCTTAACTTCACTGCTTTCTCCTTGAAGGTTTAACCCTTTGTCCTGACACTAGGCCTAGCAATATATGTTTGTGGATTGTGGAACTTTAAAAAAATTAATTATTAACTCCTACCATTCTCTGTTCCTAGTCCCTTACACACCATTTAGCTCGACAACAACAACAACAAAACACACAAAAAACTAAACAACACAACAACAACAACAAAAACCACAAAACATTTAGAGCTGCTGGTATATTTCTGGCAACATTATAGAAGCTGAAGTCCCAAAGACCAATATGGCTTTATTTCCTCTTTCAAGAAATTTAAAATCTTGTTGGGAAGACAGAGATGAATAGATCATTTTTATTCAACATGGAAAATTCTTTGAGCAAGATAAGTACTGGCTCTATGACAGGAGCTCAGAGGAAGCCTTTGCTCATTACAGGGAGCTTTGAGATGGTAACTCAGAGTGTAAAGTGTAAGTCAGAAGATGGAATCAAGAAACACACAGAAAAGAAAAGCTTGGTCCTTACTTGTTAGGGTGAAAATACAGTGATATGCTTTATGTTTTTTGGCTGGAGATCAGGAGAGTAAGTCTGCATGTTGGTCTGCAAAATGAGTCAGTAAAAGCACAAGGGTTATTTGAGCAGATGTGTTTCAATATTTCTTTGAAATAAAAAGGGCCCAAATGTACACTTCTGGCATACACTATCACATTCTAAGACTTTTGATTGACTGAGGGAATGAACAATAGGCTGCAGCTAATGCTGAATGCACTTGAGAACTGTGACCACTTATTTTTGGACCCTCCATGATGGCTGGATACCATCTCACAGTTTCTCATTCTCATTTATTTCCTTTTAAGGGAAACGTCTTACAAGAGGTCCTTATAGAGCCTCCATGAAACCAAGGGGGAAAATTTAGAGTCCTCCATATCTTGGCTACTAAGTTATTCATGAATTTATTTCTTAAATGTTGACATATAATGGTTAGCCCTTGTCACCTCTGCTTAGAGTCGCCCTGTGGTTTTGTGAGTACACTCAGTATGCCGATACCGGATATCTTCATCTCTGGCAGCCTGCTTGTTTTCCTAGAAGGTCACAATCATGGAATTTCACTTGATCAAAAGAAAATAATTAAGTCTATGTGCAAGAAAACTTAAAAGCATCACAGCTATTGACACATGATTAAATGGGCTTTAGATTATTATGGAAGGGAGTGGGAAGAGAAATGACTAGTTAAGAAGTAAGACATAAATTTCTATACAAAAAGTTGCTAGATCCCTGGAAACTCTTTTAAGTTGTTACTTACAGCTTTGTTTCCATTCCATATTAGAGAGAGAGTTTCTATTACTCTGTTTTGGTCTCATCTTATTTTTTCCATCCTCATTTCTTCCATGTTCTAATTCTCTTAGTTTTCATTTAGCTTTATCTTGTTGTGTATATTTTGCATCCTTTCTGGAACCTTCTTTTTTTGCTAGACTTCCGTGCTGGACTTATTACCAGACAGTTTCAGGTGGATACTGGGTTTGCATCTGGCTATGTGACACAGGAAGACCATTGTTCAGGATCAGATGGGCTTCCACATTCCCCATTTTCACTGACTAGACTGAGAGGGTGTCTTACTGGACATTTCTGAGGATAATACATGTTTGTATCAACACAAATGAATATTATTTGCTATTTTAATTTGTGTTATCTTGTGCTAACTTCTGCCTTCTTGAGTGTAAATTCCTCAAATTGAGAAGTCAAAAAGATGTGAGCTCCTTGAAAGCAGGAAACTATGTTGCTCAAAACACTAGCATAGGGCTAACTGCACTAGTAAATTTTGTTGGTTAGTTTCCATTTTGAGACTATGAAGACTACCATCTTTAAAATCCAAGAGTAGGGGTGCCGGGGTGGCTCAGTCGTTAAGCGTCTGCCTTTGGCTCAGGTTCCCGGGTTCGAGCCCTCCTTTGGGCTCCCTGCTCAGTAGGAAGCCTGCTTCTCCCTCTCTCACCCCCCCCTGCTTGTGTTCCCTCTCTAGCTGTTTCTCTCTGTCAAATAAATAAATGAAATCTTTAAAAATAAAACAAGATCCATGAGTATATCCATGAATATATTTTCATCTGAATATTTCTCTTTATAACAAAAGTATATATAGGCATATACATAAAAATGATAAAGTTTGGGTATTGGGACAACCCTTTTAGGTCTCAATCTTTGTCTTAATTTTTGAAGAGAATGTCAGGATCACTATTAACTCATAAATTAAGAATTCCACTTATCATGCTGTTAGTATAGGCAAGAATTTGGGGTCTCATGAGGGGAAGAAGTTGGCCTATTCAGTGAAGTGAGAATCTAACTCTCTGTTCCTTATAAATAATAATAGTAGTAGTAGTAGTAGTAGTAGTAGTAGTAGTAGTAATAGTAACACTCTGTGGGAGTCTAGTGCCTAGGAATATTTTTTAAGATTTATTTTATTTATTTGGGAGAGAGAGAGAGGAAGGAAGAGAGCATACTAGCAGGGGGAGGGGCAAAGGGAGGGAAAGAGAATTCTCAAGCAGTCTCTCCACTGAGTGCAGAGCCCAGCCACCATGGGGCTCTATCCCAGGACTCTGAGATCACTACCTGAGCTGAAACCAAGAGTCAAATGCTTAACTGACTCAACTACTCACACGCTCCTAGTGCCTAGGAATATTAATAGGTGTTATGTAGAAAAAAAAATGTTGAAAGCATTTATGTTTCAGAAATTTTGGATTATTAAACGTAGGTAGCTTTCTTCATTGCAGGGCTATTCCAAGCCTTCAATGGCTAATTTGCTTTTTCAAGTTCTGAAAGGTAAACATTATACAAAGTGTTAATTCTAGGATTATTTATTAGTTACTGAACCAACCCCACACTGAGCTGCCTCTCCAAAGGTCTTTTCACAAAACTAGTTCTCTATATGCCCTAAATTGGGAAACACCGTCAAAGAAATAGCCAAATCCCTGCCTCTAGGACCATCACTATAACCACTCCCTTTTACGTATGGACAGCACTTGAGGCTTTTCAAAGCATTTCCACATATATTATGACATTTTACTTTCACTAGCTGTGATTAATGTAGGATAACCTAGTAATTTTGTGCAGATTTGTTAAAAATTCTTAACATAGACAACTCATTCGATGGTTTAGAAACTTCCCTCTGTCCCTAGTATGTATTTGGAAATTCCTATATTTTGGATGTGTTTTAGTTTACACTAAATTTCCATTATTGTATTTGATTTTTTTTCATTTGATACTAACATGAGGCTACTTTCTCTGGGTGGGTATAACATGTTGTGGACAAGCAAAAGTTAAGCAGCAAATAATTATCTGCGCCTGTAGACTTAGTTTAGTAACCAGACTTTTTTGTTTTTGTTTTTGTTTTTCCCTCGAAGGGGCATTTGGAAAGACAGATAGGAAAGGTCCTGTGAGTCTTCTGGACAGAATTAATCAAAAAAGACATTTCTTTCTGTAATAATCCATTTCTTCCATGTACATACCCCTTCCTTTGAAGCAGAAGAGACTGGTATTGTGCAAAGGGAGTGAGTAGTGCCCAAGAGAACCATCTCCTGATGCCCCAGAATGGCACAGATTTGTATAAAGCTATTAAGAGCAGAAATTAAAAAGTAACCAATGTAAAAAATTAAGTAAATTCAGTGGAGTCCTTCTACATAGTTTCACCATTGACCTTTGAGAAATTGCAGGGTGAGTGGCTACAAATGCTTTGTAGCATCTGCCTTAACACCAAAAGGAGACAGTTCAGTGTGGGGACTAGATCACAGTCCAGTGATCTAGGGCAGAGGCCCTACCAGTGTACAAATGTCTTCTGTGTCCTCATTGGAGGGACAGGGGCAGCTTAGTTGGGATGCTTGTCCAATTATCAGTCCCAGGGTAGTGGGCCACAGGGTCCTCCTGTGGCATTGAACTGTTTGGGATGAGGTAGAGAAATAGCTGGAGGAATTGGGCTAAGATTTGGTCTGCGAGGGAAGGTTGAGAGTCAAACACCTGCGTCTTGTTTTCTTTTTTTTTTTTTAAAGATTTTATTTATTTATTTGACAGAGAGAAACACAGCCAGAGAGGGAACACAAGCAGGGGGAGTGAGAGGGAGAAGCAGGCTTCCCGCCAAGCAGAGAGCCCGATGTGGGGCTCGAACCCGGGTCTCCGGGATCATGACCCGGGTCTCCGGGATCATGCTTAACCAACTGAGCCACCCAGGCGCCACTGCGTCTTGTTTTCTAATACATTTGCAGTGTCTACCATGGTGCCTGTACACATAGTCATTTTCAATAAATATTTATGGAAAAGTGTGGATTGATAAATAAAAATGACACAGGCACCAAGTAAGAAACAAGACGGAAATCAAGGTGTTGTGCTACCGGTCTGAGAGGGCATCAACGATGAAAAGATGAAACCTCATTGTACCAAGTTTTGCTTGGAGTAAAAGCGACATAGTGTTGGAAACAGAACAGGAGAAAACCAAAGGTGTATTTAGAATATGATTCTAGGTACCCTTATTATAGGCTTGATAGATTGATGGTAAACTCCAGATAAAAACTCTCATGTTTGTATGTTATATGCGTGTATCCTTGCATGTGCTTGTTAACTACTCCACAGTAGGGGATCAGCTCTTCTTGAGTAATTTTTATAACATCCCCAATTAAGCAAGTCCCCTTAGACACTGATAAAGTCATAGAAAGACATAATGGGAAATGCAAATCTTATTTGGCCTCCTATGTATGTAGCACTCCTAGATAATAGCACAGTCATACCCAGATGGCCAGTAAACAAGAAATGTATTGAGTGGTGGGGAAAACCAGCATAGATTAAAGTTTAACCAGAGACAATTTACATTAGTAGGATAACGAATGTGGATGTCTGGAAGAACTCATAATTCAAGCGACCGGCCAAATTGATTTTTTCTGGTTCTCATTTTATCAATGTTTATCAGTTCTCTAGAGTGTTTCAAGAAACAAGAGGTTTAAGACTGTGTCATTCTCATCAACTATCATATTGCATTAGCCATGGTTATAGTTCTGGTTTCTATTTATACCATGGGACTGTTTTTAGCAAATCTAACTTGTGGCAATTTGCCCATTATTTACATGTTGCTTTAAAGCATGTTGGTAATGTAGAATGAATGGCTTGCTTTTCCTGAGATGAGAATAGAAATGTCTGGGTTATCATGGTACTGACTGTGCACACACTTCACTTGTCACCATCTTATTAAGTCAATTTCCCAAAGGAAATTGCCAGACTTCTTGGCGTGCACATTTATCATCTATACATGGGAATCATTAGACTACGTAAATGCTGCCTTTTTGGAGTCATCTGTGCTTTATGGTCACTGGGTGGAGTTACTTCGTAATATAAATAAACCACAGACAAAGTCTTAGACAAAAAGTTCTTTGGACTGGGGAATAATATAATTTTTAAAAATGTGTTTGTTGCTTCCATGTGAGTTTTTGTTTATGTTTTGGGTTACAGCCATTGCCACCATTGTGTAAAAGCCAGAAAGAAATCTAATCTGGTGTTGCCCACAGGGGTTGTGATTTATTATAGTTTTCAATTTTCACTACATGTTACTGAGTCAATAGACCCAGATGCAGAGTACCTCCACTGGAGAGATCTAAGGCACATGTATTCAGAAACATTGTTTCATAATTAAAACATGGTCTTATCTCTTTAGATCTCTTTTAAAGATGAAATCTCCTTTAAAAATGATCCCACTCTTCTAGTGAGGAGTTTCCCCAATTCTTTCTCACAAATATTATGTCTAGTTTTGGTTTCCTGGAACACATGTGCCCAGTAATCCTTTTCTAAACATATAGTTAATATGATTTCTTACAGTTCTCCAGCTTACATCTATTTGCCAGCATATCTGCTCCTTCAGCTATGTAGAAGAAATTAAGTTCTGAAAAACAATAAAAATTTCAGAGCACAGCTGGGAAGAAATTCCATGTAATTCTCTCCCATGTTTTCTTTAAAGTCTAGCCTTATACCTCTCCTAGCTGCTTCACTGACTGTCAAATATTTTTATTCTCTTTCTGGTGCCTTCTGTATCCAGACTACTGCTGAGTCCTATTTATTTCGTCAACATTTCATTCATACTTCCATTCATTCAGCCTGTATTTATTGAACCTATGTGTTGTGCATGCCGAGGGTTAATCTCAGGGCGTCACGACACTGCTGTCTGTGCTACCCGTTCTCTATCACTAACAAAGTACAGGCCTAATCCCTTCTCATGCCAGCCATTGAACTTGCTGTTTTGGGGCCTCAGAGTAAGAGCCACTGTGCACAGTGGGCTGCCTGCTCTAGCTTGGAGGACATTAAAACAGAGCCATTCTTCTGTCCGGTACCACAATCTTGTTTCTTGGTTGACTCTTCTCACTCTTTATGATTGGTTGCTGGTGTAGGCAGAATAATGGCTTCCTAAAGATGGCCCAGATCCTGTGAATACATTGCCTTGTGTGGCTCAAGAGACTCTGCAGATGCCATTGAGGACCTTGAGATGGGGTTATTTTGGATTATCTGCGTGATCATCTGATCACATGAGCCTTAAAAACAGAGAATCCTTCCTAGCTGGGTTAAGAGAAAGAGATGTAAACAAAAGAAGAAAGGTCAGAGAGATGCCACCTTGCTAACTCTGAAGACCATGCCAAGCAAGCAAGTGGTAGCTAGAAGCTAAGAAAGGTGAGGAAACAGATTATCCCTTAGAGCCTCTAGAAAGGGATGAAGACCTGCTGATACCTTGATTTTACACAGTGAGATCCAAGTCAGACTTCTGATTTACAGATCTGTCAAGTAATACATTTGTGTGGTTGAAGGCACTAAATTTGTGGTAACTTGACACTCATGTAGACAACTCATGCAGCTCAGTTCCCAGCTACGGGCTTTTGTACTTCTCAGATTGATTTTTAGCATCTTCTGCCTAATGCCCCCTTTTTCTCCTCAGCTGTCTACCTTCAACCCTTCTTGACTCTCAAAGCGAAGGCATCATCCATGTCTTGATGTCTGCTACTGACTGTGCATTCCTCTGCTTTTAGGTTTGTTTGTTTGTTTTTCTCTGCCAATAGATTCTCTGTGCTTAATGTAATTATTCTTCCCTTCTGTAGTACTTTCCTCCTTCAAAACACCTTCGACATTAGTCTGAGTTTCAAGGCTTTGTATTATCTAACCCCAAGCTATCTTTCTGACCCTACCTTCTTCCAGTTCTTCATAGTCAGGGATATTCCAGTTAAATTGTACTGCTCACTCTTCTCACATATAATCTTGACTTCAGAGACTTGAATTAGCCAGGATGGGCTAGATCATGCCATAGAAAGAAAAACAACCCCAGGATTTCAGTGGCTAATGAAATGCCCACATGGGTCAGTTGAGGGCCCTGTTCCACAGTTCCTTCTGTGCCTGAGGGAGCAGCTACATGTCAGCAGTTGCTGAGAGGAGTATAGGAAATCAGGAATTATGCTCAATCCACAAGTAATATCTATTCCTTTGACTTTCAACCTGTTCTCCAGAACTGGTCTCATGGTCCTACCAGAGAGGACTAACGGGTATAACCTGATCAGTTATGTGGACGATGGCCATTGCTATCGTAAGTCAATAACCCTCTACAAGAAGGACTGGGGAACCTCTTCCCATCTACCAAGTCTGTCCATAGTTACATGTTCCTGCAAAGAAAGTTTCTTTGCATCTGGTAATGAAATACAAGAATGGTTAACTTTACTATAACCTCAACTTTTCTCCCCCATTATTATGGGGAAGAAAAGGTTTGTCCTTCAATTTCCACAATTACACATGGAACTCGTACTGAATGCAGAGTATAGTCAAAGACTTGGGGCCCATAATGATGAACTAGACATCCTGCAGGGATACAGGTATAGGCAGAGGCTTTGTGGTAAATACTGTCCCCAACTTTGGTAATCATGAAGTTGATGACCACGAAGGCAGGTAGGACAAATAAAGGAGTGGGTTGACCTTATCAGTTTTGCCCAGCATTTGAAGATGAGTTTGTTCTAGTTTGCTTCACAACTTCTGGAAGAATTTGCCAGAAATGGAATTTTATAGAATTTGAAAACTATCTAAGGAAGCATGTGCTAGAGTAAAAAATACATGCTTTGGGGCTAGGTATATCTGAAATGGAGTCCCATATCTGCCCTACATTACTGTGTGATCTTGGGAAAATTAGTTAACCTCTTTGAGACTTTTTTCCTCATTTGTAAAATGTGTAATATACTGCTCAAAAGATTAATGAGGAAATGTAGAAAATGCCTTTATCTTGAGACTTGGCATAACCAGGCTCTAAATGAACACTGGGTTCCTTCAGTTTCTCTTGTAAGACTTAATAGTTACTAATATTTTATTTTACTTTGTACCAGCTTCTATTTTTCTTTTTCTTTTTTTAAAAATTTTATTTATTTTTTTTAACACAGAGAGAGAGATCACAAATAGGCAGAGAGGCAGGCAGAGAAAGAGGGGGAAGCAGGCTCCCTGCTCAGCAGAGAGCACAATGTGGGACTTGATCCCAGGACCCTGAGATCATGACCTGAGCCGAAGGCAGAGGCTTAACCCTCTGAGCCACCCAGACGCCCTGTACTAGCACCATTAAAAAATTGTTTCAAAAAGACATTTTATTTCATATATGTTTAGCTATTTTATGTAGTTTTCTTTCTTTTTTTGACGTTTTTATTGCAATATGATTTACATACCATAAAATTCATGCTTTTGAGGGTTTTTAGTGATTGTTATATAATACAATTGTGCAAACCATTTAATTCCATAACATTTCATCACTCCCAAAAGACCATTGGAAGTGACCTGCTGTTCTGTCCTTCTCCAGGCCCCTGGTAACCACTCACTAATCTACTTTCTTTCTCCATGGATTTGCTTGTCCTGTCCTAGACACTTTATATAAATGGAATCTATGGTCTTTTGTGTTTGGATTCTTTCACTTAGTATATGTTTTCAAGGTTTATTCATGATGTAGCATGTATGTGCATAGCATCAGTACTGTATGCCTCCCTTTCATTGCCATACTACCTCTGCATTGCATGGCTATACCCTATTTTTGTTTATCCATTCATCAGTTGATAGACATTTGGAGTGTTTCCACTATTTGGCTATTGTGAATAATGCTGCTATGAACATTGATGTACATGTTTTGTGTGCTCATATGTTTTCATTTCTCTTGGGTACGTGCTAAGAGTGGAGTTTCTGGGTGATATAGTAACTCTATGTTCACCATTTGAGGAACAGTTGGACTGTTTTCCAAGTGGCTGCACTGTTTTATATTTCTACCAGCAATGCATAATGGTTCCAATTTCTCCAAATTCTTGCCAACACTTACTACCTTTTTTATTATGACCTTATTGCTTATATTTCTGATTACAGCCATACTAGTGGGTATGAAGTGGTGTCTTGTTATGGTATTTATTTGCATTTCCCTGGTGACTAATGATGCTGAGCATTTTTTCATGTGCTTGTTGGCCTTTTCTAGATCTTCTTTATTAGAGAAGTTTCTATTCAAGTTGTTTATTTTTAAAGATTTTTTTTTATTTGACAGAGAGAAACACAGCTAGAGAGGGAACACAAGCAGAGGGAGTGAAAGAGGGAGAAGTGGGCTTCCCACCAAGCTGGGAGCCCGATGTGGGACTCGATCCCAGAACTCTGGGATCATGACCTGAGCCAAGGGCAGATGCTTAACAACCGAGTCACCCAGGTGCCCCTCAAGTAGTTATTTTTATACCATCTCCTCTTGTTTTAAATTCTATTGTTTCCTTTATACTGCTAGTTTTTCTAGTTATTCCCAAGTGGACACGAAAGTGGGGCTTGAGTGAGGTACCGTTTTCTTACTTGCATGATATTTTTCCTTTTTGAGAGAGAAGGGCATGGGGGTGGGGAGGGGTGGAGAGGGAGAGGGAGAGACACTTAAGCAAGTTCCATGCCCACCACCATGTCAGGCTGCATCTCAGAACCCTGAGATCATGACCTGTGCCAAGACCAAGAGTTGAATGCTTAATTGACTGAGCCACCCAGGTGTCTCTCCTGCCTGCTATTTAAAGGCAAGAACACTAAACTTTAAGCCTTAGATCTGGAGTTTAGACTTGGATCTGCCACACCTGTCTGTGAGACTTTGGACAAGTAGTTGTGAGCGTCAGCCTCCTCATCCAGTTCAACCTGATTTATTCTTTTTAATCCACAGAATGTGGTGCTGAACACAGTTATGTCTCAGATATGGTGCCAGTTTCTGGGAAACAAAAATGAATAAGGTTTGATTCCTGTGTCTGATGTCTCTTAATATCTAGATATATTTAATTTTTTTTTAAGAGAGAGCTTGAGCGCCAGTTGGGGGGTGGGGGGAGGAAGCAGAGGGTGATGGAGACAGAGAATCTTAAACAGGCTTCACCTCCAGTATGGAGCCTGACATGGAGCTTGATCTTCTTCCCTTCTTTTCTTTTTTTCTTTTTCTCCCTTCCTCCTTCCTTCCTTCCTTCCTTCCTTCCTTCCTTCCTTCCTTCTTTCTTTCCTCTTTCCTTCTTTCTCTCTCTCTCCTTCCCTCCCCTTCCTTCTTTCCTTCCTCCCTTCCCTTTCTTTTTTCTTTTCTTTTCTTTCTGTCCTCACATCTGTCTGCCTTCCTTCCTTCCTTTATCCATCCATCCCTGCCTCTCTTTCTCTCTCTCTTTCTTTCTCTTTCTTCCTTCCATCTTTCCTTTCTTCTCCCTTCCCTCTCTCTTTCCTCCTTCTTCCTTCCTTCCTTCCTTTATTTCTCTTTCTTTCTTCCTTTCTTTTTCTTCCTCCCTCCCTCCCTTCTTCCTCCCTTCTTTCTTCTTTCTTTCTTCTTTCCTTTTTTCTTCCCTCCTTCCCCTCCTTCCTTCCTCTGAACATTCTGTGATTGTATGTGTGTATAATAACTAACATACATATTATTTCCTAACTAAATTTAAAAATTTTTCCAGTCACCTCGGAGCTTATATTGAATGGCTAACATGAAGGAGAGCTAAACCAAGGCACCATAAATGCTATTATTGTAGTAAATAAGCACTGCCTCTGTTATTATTCAGAATGTTCAAGCAGGACCTAGTTTACGTGAATATGTCAAGGACAGGCTAGAGGAAATTCTAGCACTGGATAATTGTTGGAATAGATAACTTTGGAGATTACTTCCAATGTTAAGATTTTATTCTTGGCAGAATTTTCAGATAGATTTTTTTACTTCCTTTTTCCTACTGAATACTCCTTGATGGAGGTGCTAACAAGCAATGAAAAGTCCCCAGTGCACAAGGGTGCAAGGACCAAAACTAGGTTTCTGGAAAATCTACTGTCAAAGTATGGATTAAGAGTTGGCTGTATTATTAGTGATGGTCAATAAGTAATGATAATTTTGGAGCATTAATACACTAGCATTAAAAGGAGAAGATACTATTGCCACCCAAGGAGCAATGGTTAGTAAAGTGAAACACAGAAATAACTACTAATAAAAGAAGGCTTTATGTGAAAGGATATAATTGCTAGCATTATTTGTTAAATTTATTCAATATTTTGATATAAAGGTAATGTAAGGAATATTAACTATCATCTTTGAAACAAATATCATAGCATATTTTTCTCAAATGGTAAGTGACTACTATTTCAAAAATCTGTGAAATCCTTTGGAAATGGTATCATATTCTAGAAATATTTCTGCTCCCAACATCTAGCACAATGTCTCACACAAAGGAACCATATGGTAACTATTGAATGAATTAATTAATGACATATGAATAAAATGGATTACCTACTCCTGTATTTATTTAAAAATTATTTATTTTAAGTGTATTTTTAAGAGCCTTATTGGGTTATTACTGACTACAGTCACCTGTGCATATTTATAATGTAAAATTTGGTAAGTTTAGATATGTACACTCATGAAACTGTCATCACAATCAAGATGGTGAACATATATATTGCCCCCCAAATTTTCTCTTGCTCCCTTGTAATCACTTTTTTCTGCTTCTGGCCATATAACTTATCCCCAGGCAATACTTTATTTTTCTTTTAGCAATTAGATTTTATTTTCTAGAGTTTTCTGTAAATCTAAAATCATACCTTTTGTAATGTTTAATTTTGTGTATGGCTTCTTTCACTTAGCATAATTATGTTGAGATTCAGTTGTGTTGTTGTGTTGTTGCATGTATCAATAGCAGAGGGAGATGTATGTCAGTTAGGATTTTGGAAACAGCTTCAGCAGGGAGATAAGAGCTCATCCCACTAACTCTCCTCCTGTAAGTTGTACTGGAAATTATAGCCAACTAGAATCCTTGAGGAGCAGGGACCAGATGGGGTAAACTTAATGTGAGAAGCCAGTGGACTGAGCTGGGCAAGGGTAGTAGTGTAGAAGATGCTGGTGTCACCCTGCTCAGATCTCTTTTACTAGGAGTGTATGTACACCAGTCCCCTGTTGCTGCAGATTCTGGCTGCTAATGGCTCACACCTGCACATAATTCTTTGCATGATGGTCCTGGACTGAGGGATATGGCACTTTTCTCTCTCTGCCTGGGACAGCCCTGTGGCCATGCAATAACTATGCAGGGGTCTATCAGCCCAGCCTCTTTCTTTCTGGATGGGATAGCCATTCAGTCCTCTTTATCCCACAGAAAGCACCAGAGGGTAGGGCTAAACTTCCTCTAAAATCACATGGCTGACTTGCCTTTTCTTCTGCTTTAGCCTGATTCCCTCATTGCCTCTGTAAGTTTCTCCTAAGAGTATCCCATCAGTAAATCATTTGTTCAGGAATCTCTATTTCTGTCTCTGCTTCTAAGGAACCTGACTTCAGGCCCTCCTTTGTAACCACTTCAGATTGTAGTTAATTTAGTTACTATTCCTTCATCAGCTATTAAGTACCATTGGCCCAGCAGTGTTCCAATAAAGTTGTTGAACTTTCTCATATTCTGTTCTTTTCTTTTCCATTATTTTTGTTTTTCTAAGATGTACATCTTTTTGCTCCTTTACGGACATTTGAGTATGTTTTTGGAGAGAGGCGTTATATGTGTGTGGTCAATCTTGTAAGGAAGTTTAAACTGATACAGACATTAAGGTTTATTTTGTATTTTCTACTAAAGGTGCCATTTCCATTAGATAGTAAGATTTCATTGAAAACTATTTACATGAAAAGAACAATAAAAATTAGAAATTGTAATACTTTAATTTTAAAAAAAGATTTTATTTATTTATTTGACACAGAGAGAGAGACAGCAAGAGAGTGAACACAAGCAGGGGCAGAGGGAGAGAGAGAAGCAGGCTTCCCGCTGAGTAAGGAACCTGATACTGCTGGGCTCAGTCCCAGAACCCTGAGTCCAGAAACAGGCTCCCTGCTGAGCAGAGAGCCCTACGTGAGCTTCAATCCCAGGACCCCTCAGCCGAAGGCAGAGGCTTTAACCCACTGAGCCACTCAGGAACCCTATAATGCTTTAATTTTTAAACAAGATTGTTAGTTAGGATTTCGAAGGAACAGTGTGTTGGGGTGGAGTCATCCATTTTGCTTTTATGTTAGTGTTTCCAAGAAACGTTTCATTTAATACAGGGACATGTATGAAATATCTGTCTACCTTGAACAGGTTTATTGATCTCTGCTAGAATAACAAATGCCAAAATACATTAATGAGGTAAAATGGGTCATTAGGGTCATAATTACATGCCTCACTAAATTTTCCTCGAGTTTATTCAGCTCAGTATTTTTGTTTTAAAAGTATTTAATTACCAGGGTCATACTTCTTGACTTACAATAACTGTGTGTGTGTGTGCACACATATTGTTTATGTGTATGTGATATATATCACAGTGATTTGAAGATGATTAGCCAAAGACCTATTTGGAGTTCTTGGAGAATGTTGTATCAGTTATTTGTGGGTCAGTCCCTACAGTATTGTGCTATATCTATTTGTGTATGTCCTATCTTCCTACAGAGTATGTCCTATCTCCCTACAGAGCTGAAGATAAGAGCTGTGTCTTATTTATCCTTCTTTTCCTGTGGAGTCTAGTATATAGCTGTTATTCAACTGGATATTGGTTTGCAACAAAATTAAACAAAATAGTCTTTTTTTCAAGATTTTATTTATTTATTTGACAGAGAGATAGATCACAGGTAGGCAGAGAGGCAGGCAGAGAGAGAGGAGGAAACAGGCTCCCTGCTGAGCAAAGAGCCAGATGTGGGCCTTGATGCCAGGACCCTGAGATCATGACCCGAGCCAAAGGCAGAGGCTTTAACCCACTGGGCCACCCAGGTGCCCCAAAATTAAACAAAATAGAAAAACCTAGCAGATATCTCTGTTTGAGAAATTTCCTAATCACCAATGACTTGCAAGTTAGTTGTGGTATCTCTCAATCTCTAATCTCCTGCAGGTAAATAGTTTCTCTTGCCTCTCCTAACACTTTCTTGTTCCAAATAAAATTGGATCAGAGGTTGTGGCACAGCTGGTTTGAGTGCAAGGCACCAAAGCACAGCTCAAGTGAAGTCATTCTTGGTGCAGCTGGCCGGTTTACAGTCATTCAGTTTTACTTCACAGAGGCACAGTATCTATGTTCTTCCTTCCACATCTGCAGAACTCCTTTCAGAGTCAATGAGAATTACAGGCTTTTAGCACACGGAGACGTCGTATGAAACTTTATTTTGTGCTTATTTAATTTTTTTTTTTTTTTTTTTTTTTTTTTTTACCAAAGGACAGGACTAATATTTGGGTGATACACAAATAATCTTATAAAATCTGCATAATCAAAAAAACTTCACAGTTGAAAATGACTTTAAATTTCATTCACTGAACAGCTATAACCCTGTTTTATACATAAGAGAATTGAGGCTTAAAGATTTTAAATTATTTGATTAAATATAATTACTGGTAGATGTGGGATTAGTGATGTCATCTCAGTGCAGACATATTTTAGGGAAATGACACTCAGTTCTCAGATATACAAGTATTTAACAAAGCAGGTTATAATAGATTTTCATTGTATTCAATATTTAAAAATCTCAGCTGGAATATTAGAAGTTAATGTCGTCTAATTTTTTTTTGGAAAAATTAAGGGATCAAACTCTTGGTATTAAAAATTACTTCAACATACATCAATGTCTGCTATTATTTTATGTCTGCGTGAGGCCATACATAGGGCCATTTTAATCCTAAATCAATGAAGAAAAGACTGACATTGCTCCAGGATCATTGGTGTGAGATTCTGGAGTTGACTAGATAGAATGCAAGAGATCATTCTGAATATATACTGACCCCAGGACATATATCTAGGAGAACATTTTTAGACCAAATTCCTTATGTAAGTTTGTTTTAATGCCTTTTAATTTTTCTGACAAAATGTTGAAAATATTACACAAATGTTTGGATTGTTTGAAAGTCAGAGATATGTAGGTCTCTTAATTTATGAGCAGTTCTAAATGTTAACGAATGACTTTTGATCCTGCTTGTGCCCCAGACGGTGTTCATCTACACCCTGATATTTTTTAAGGACTCACTCATATGTCTTGTTTGTCAACACTAATTTCTTTCTAAAATATCAAGAATAGAAGATACTGGGAAGTCAGAAAGGTCTAGCAATGACAGTATGAAGGGCGCCATTGGTGACTTCCACAGATACCAACTAGGTATCTTGAGTTAAAGTCAGTAAGAAATTGGTGCTGCAGAGACAGTGAACCCAGGCCAGGAAATAGAGAGACCCTAAGGACTTAGGGTCCAGGTAGTATCAGATAAAACAGTATTAGTAATACTGGCCAAGAGTATGTACAAGAGGTTGAGGATTTGACTCAAAGGATGTGAAAAAGTAGGACTTTACACACCAGAAGCAAGAATGAACTTCAGGATAGATTAGGTATTGGGAGGAAAAATGTGAAGTAAGGACTGTTCTTTATATGTATTCTTCCCAACCCTTGGGGTATATGAGGTCCAGGTCAAAAGATGAGACACTTGGATGAATGCAGTTTCTTCAGCAAGTCCCTCTATTATTCCAAAAAGTCTCACTAAGTGAAAGTAGTGTGCATGCATGTGCATGTATACGGACATGCTTCCTTTAAAGGGACTCTGCACCAGACTTGAGACACATGTGCCTAGTAGTAAATGGATTATTTGGGTTAAAAACTTGGGAGCAATGTTTTGATTAAGTGGATAGAGAAGATGTTTTGATTAAGTGGATAGAGAAGAACACACACAATAGAATATTACTCAGCCATCAAAATAAATGAAATCTTGCCATTTCCAATGATATGGATGGAACTAGAGAGTATTATGCTAAGCAAGATAAATGAATCAGAGAAAGGCAACTATCATATGGTCTCACTGATATGTGGAATTTAAGAAACAAAACAGAGGATCATAGGGGGGATAGGAAAAAATAAAACAAGATAAACCAGAAAGGGAGACAAATCATAAGAGACCCTTAATCATAGGAAACAACGCAAGGGTTGCTGGAGGGGAGGAAGGTGGAGGAAACAGAATGACTGGGTGATAGACATTAAGGAGGGCATGTGATGTAATAAGCTTTGGGTGTTATATAAGATTGATGAATCACTGACCTCTATCACTGAAAACAACAAATACATTATATGTTAATTAATTGAATTTAAATGAAAAAAATTTAAAAATAGCTGGAAAAAATTTAAAAAAAATTTAAAAAAAACTTGGACACTAGTGAATACTTTACTAAGCCTAATTTACCACAATTTTTACTGGTCAGAATAAGAGTTACCACTTTTCAATTATTACATGTAGTTCTGAGGTTTCCCACTCAGACTTCCTGTCATATGCAGTTTTGTATTCACTGAAGTCACTGTTGACTTGTATGTTCTTTTATAACTGAGGACTATTGATAGAAAGGATTTCCTGGAACCTATGAGATCAGTGAGAATTTGAATATTGGAAAGAATAGAATATGCATTAGCTCTTTAGAGCTTGCTTTTGTAGAGAACATCAGGAAGATGAGCCATGAATAAACATATTCAAAGAGCATAGTTTTTTTTTTTCAAACCAGAGGAACCATGTAAGTTTATATAGAAATGGGCTCTAATGTTACAGAATTTAAGAATGTTATAGAATTTAAGTTGTCATTGCAACTAAGTTCAAAGCCCTGAGCATGTGAGAGCCCAGCAGTTGTGATAAGAACTGTTATTGTATATTGTAAGATGATTTGAAAATAATTTCAATCATTTGAAAATATTATATATTGTAAGATGAGTTGAAAATATTATAAGATGATTTGAAAAAATTATTTTCTGGATCCCAGTTTCTTTGAGACATAACTTTTAGACTGAAGCTGTAGGGTCCTTTTCAGCTCTCTTCCTGATGTACATTTTATTTTTCTCACAAAGTTTTGGTAAATAATAGATGCTCATTCAATTAGTACGCTCTTACTGATATTGGCTCTCACGAAGCCATGTGCTTCTTAGAGAGATTGTTCCATGGGCTGGGAAAACAAGTGGAAGAGGAAACGGGTGACTAAATCTACAAATTGAACTTCTCACTGAAATTTGTGCTAAGGATGATCCTCTGGGCTCTGGACATCTGATAGCACGTGCAACTGCTCTTGACAAGTAAAATTGCTGGTGACAAAAGTTATGTCAAGAGGTGCCTGGGTGGCTCAGTGGTTAAGCCTCTGCCTTCAGCCCAAGTCATGATCCCAGAGTCCTGGGATGGAGCCCTGCATCAGGCTGCCTGCTGGGCGGAAAGCCTGCTTCTCCCTCTCTCACTCCCCCTGCTTGTGTTCCCTCTCTGGCTGTGTTTCTCTCTGTCAAATAAATAAAATCTTAAAAAAAAAAAAAAGAAACCATTAAAAAAAAAGTTATGTCAACATCTGAGTAAGGTGTAGATGAGCAGTACCTAACTTCTTGAGGGCTGATAAGTGAAACACAAGGAAAATAAGGTCAACAGGAAGGGCATCCAAGTAAATTGGAGTGAAGTTCAATCTACAGAATGTTCCCTAGCAGAGGTGTGAGACATTCAATTGTAATTGGCAGAGCAAATATTTGCTCTCTGTTGAGAAGAACAATGGAAGGTACCTGACAAAAGAAGTGAGATATTCCAAAAAGATGGAAAGACTGATATTCTCATGCAGCACAAAGAGAACCCCCCCTTACAGTTAAACAATCTCACCTGTTTTCTCAAAACAGTTCCCTTTTTTTCTACTTCCTTTTGTCCTCCTGTCATCTCTTGCAAGACTTGAAATTTAGATTATAGTCTCTCTATACCAATGAAAATCTGTACTTGAACCATTAAGTTGAAAGATGCTTACTCAGAGGCCCCTGAGAGATTCTCACAACAGAACTGCTTCTGGAGACTTGGGAAATGACCAGTCTCTTTGATTTCCTGGGGAAAGCCACCACAACAAAGTCCTTAAGGTCAAAGCTCAACCTTACACTGAACAAGAAATTGCAAATTTTGACTTTTGGGTGAGTTCACAGAGAGGTCACCAGTTCCTACACACATTGCCAGTAACAACAGACTTGTCCACAATGAAAAAAAAATCTGAATATTGTTGCAAAATCCCTGAGGATGAATTTAAAAACTTGATGAAATAATTGATTAGGTGGCTGCAAAATTTGATTAAATGGCTGGTAGTACAACAGCAAACATAAATTTAGGAGCAATAGGCAAGATTTCTCATTTCTGTGACTTTTGCAATATTAAATTCATAGTATAGTCTTGTTGTTTTCCAAGGAGAGGCAAGTCATCTCAGGCTACTCCCTGTGTCTTCTTTGCCCTCAAATGTAATTTGATGTCCTTCTACTTTCTTGAATCTCTTCTCACTCTTCCCTGCTACTTCAAGGAGTAGTCTCAACAAACTTTGGAAACCAGGTCTAAGCCTGCATAGACAGACTGTCTGCAAAGCTCATAACTTTGCTTCAAGTCCAGGTCATCACTGTTGAACTCGGAGCTCTCTCTTGGTCTGGCAAAGCATCACAGCTATCTCTATGTTTGGAAAAGCCAGGTTGTCTGAAAGGAAGCATTGTTCATTTACAGCACTCTGTTCAAAGCATGCTACTTGGAAAGATTGGACCAGGGGTCACTAGACCCTTTCCAACTACAAGTCTTGGGCAGGAGGGTAGAAATTTCATAGGTAAAGTTTACATTTCACCCAAGAAGAAAGTATTTATCTTCTAAAAATAAAGAGACACAATCTGAAACAAAAAAGACTTTTAATTCAAATGTAGTTGGCAAATCTAGTTTAGGGTAGTGAGGAGAATTTAGCAACAGAACACCCAAGCCCTCCTGGGTGGAATGCAGACTACCTTGGAAAGAGCTTGTGCTCTTTCAAAGGGTCTGATCCCCATTGGATAAAAAGCCCTTCCTGTCTGCCCTCCCCCACCCCAGTCACCTTAATGTAAGTTATAAGGAGAAAAAGTCTTTGCTTTTGATCTTAGTTTTCATGCTTGGTGTTTTAATACATCACTGTTTTTAATGCAGACATTGTTTTAAAAAGTTTAAGCCTTGTCTGAGTCCCTGGAGTTGTAAGCTCATTTTTTATCGATTAGGGGCTGAAGTCTGAGTCCTTGGTTGTGTTTTTCCTTTTGGTGGAGTTGTCATAAACTGTCCTCCACAGTTTGGACTTTGGGAGTTGGCGCACTGAGCTCAGCAGCTGTGAGCCTCTTGCTTTCCGGGGAAGCATGGCAGATAGCATGGCTGAGGAATGCACAGGACTGCTGAGAGCTCTAGGGCAGCCTGCTGAGAAAACCCTGCTGAGGGTCAGTTTGGAAGGGGCCACAAGAAAAAAGGGTGAGGGTTAACGACTCCCTTTGTGAGGTTTCCTGGCAGTGGTACTTACCTCAAATGGAAATTTCAGAAGTTTCTGTACTGTTCAGAAGAGCATTCCTGGAGTCAAGTAGCAGAAAGTTAGGCCAAGCATAATGTAGTGACTTTGCCGAACACAGCTCTGTCTCCAGGAACTCATCATCATCATCAAATAGCATTTATTAAAAGCCCACACGCATATGGTGCAGAACAAACCACATTAAACAAGCACAGTTGGGTTGCTGGTCCTCTGGAGGGCCACAATTTCAAACACTAAAAAACCAACTCTTGCTTCTGGTAGGCTGTATTCTGACAAAGCAAGAACACAGGGAAAGGAGATTGCTTACACGGTATTAATAGTAATACCAGTAATAATAAATTAGCATAGGTATCGTTAATTAAAGCATTAAGTGCTATTTGCATATGCTTTTGCAAAATGATCCTTATTGTACTCAGTGAAGTTGGTATCATTAATGTATTTTATGTACAAAGCAACTGAAGCTTAGTCCAGTTAATTTGCCCATGAAAACAAAACTACAAAGAAGCAGAGCCAGGACTTGAATTCAGTCTTATTTAAATCCAAAGATGACTGCTGGTCCCTTTTGCCAGTTCTCAGAGTTTACAGTTGGCCTTGAGTGGGTTAGTAGAATATTTATATTTACAATATAATAGTTTTTATACTTTTTGTGCATGATAATTTATCTATGTCTTTAATACAATTTAGAAACCACCTCATTCATCTCTCCTTATTTAAAAAATAACTTAAAAATAATTCCTACCATTAACAGGGGTAAGAATTTTCTTTGGCAAGAATTTTCTTGTGCCAAGATACAGAAGTAAAAGTGTATAAATTACTCCCTTTGCTTGTGCTCAGGGCTCAGATCTTGGGAGAGTACTGTCCTCTGAGCCCGCTGGCATTAAATAAACCTCCGATCCTCCAGGGTCTCTCAGTGCTGCTTGATTTTTTGGCCAGGATCCAGTCCAGGTTCCATAACATTTGGTTCCCTGACCAGGGAACCCAACCGCGCTGGCGCATTGTTGCCACCGGTTTGGCGGTAACAGCGGGGCAGTGACAGAACAAGGGGTCATAACGGAGAAGGTGTGCCCTGCCTAATCTTTGGTGGTCTCCCACCCAGTCGTCTCAGGCCGGCCCCTCTCCGCTGGTCCTGCTGGACTCAAAGCAGACTTGGCGGGTGAGCAGCTGGTCCCTACGTCCGATTCCGGTAAGGCCTTGACCCCAGGACCCAGTCAGGCCCACCCATCAGGGTGGAAAGGGAGACTTATCACGTCCTAAGACCTCTTAGAGGTCTCACAGGTAGGTCCTCCCCGGGGGGGGGGGAGGGGTTGGAGTTCCCTCAAGTCAGGAACCCCCTACAAGGCCGGACAGAAAGGAACTTCTGGAAGGAATTCCACAGGTCAGGGCCTCCCACGGAGGGAAGGAACTGTAATAACTTTGGTGTGAAAGCGTGACTGAATTGGGAGTTTAACCTGGTTTATCAGGAGGACGGATTCTGTGGCTCTTCGGGCTTGAGACTATGGAGTCTGAGTGAGCCCCAACCTGTTTCCGTGGTGACCTCATAGAGTGTATGGCAAGCCCTTTGGGGTGTCAGTCCAGGGTTTATAGCGACTCACTATGGCTAAGAGGCATCTAAGTCTCCTCCGGGAGGGTGGACAGGTGGGCATCTGATTGGTCTCTCCTCTGGGGGGGCACCCACCCTTTGTCTCCATAACTAAACACGTGGGAACATCACTATGGGATTAGGGCAGAGTAAACGTGGGGTCCTAGACTGTATGATCAAAATTTCAAGAAGGGGATTTCAGGAGACTGTGGAGTTAAGATGCATCCCAGCAAACTGAAAACCCTGAGTTAGAATGGCCCACCTTTAATGCTGGATGGCTTTCAGGAAGGATGTTGGATATCTCAACATTTTGTTGGGTGTGGCAAGTCGTCACAAGGTAGCCAGGACACCCTGACCAGTTTCTGTGCATTGACTCCTGGCTGGGAATTGCCCAGGCCCTTCCAGCTGGGTATGATCCACTTGCAATAGGCAGGGACTACCAGGGTCTTAATTTCCTCATCCCAGCACCCCAAAATGACCAACAGAAGCCTCAGCCTCCACAGATTCTAGCTGGAGATCTCAAGGATGCACCGATCATGCCACCTCTGTACGCACGCCCAGGGCTGTCTACACCTGGGCCCCAGTTCCAGATACTCCACCACCATCCGTCTCCACAGTGGCCCAGGCCCAGAGACTCCACTTTCCCCAGGACCAGCAGCCTGGTTATGGTTTTCCTGACCCCAGTCAGTCCTGGTCTTCTGCTACCTGGTGTGTTGTTCCTCCTCACAGCCTTTAGTTTGCCCCACCCAGCGGGGATGGAAGACATCCCACACAATCAATCATGCATGCTTGTCTGTCTTTTACTTGATCTTTCAGTCCTCCCTGGAAGCAACACTCCACTTATAGCTGCCCCCAAGTTTGCCTATGGACATTCCCCTTCTCATGAGCCTGCTGGCTAGTCAGGAACTGCCCTCGGTGCCACAGGCTCAGTACCAGGGGCTAATTCAACAAGTCATGGCAGATTTTTCTGCCCTCACTCAGTCAGCCCTAGCCCTGCAGTGCTAACTGAATTCGCTGGCCTCAGTGGTCCTCCCAAACAGGCACGAGAGCTTGACTTGCTCATGGCTGCTCAAGGGGGACTCTGACTCTTCTTACAGAAGGAATGCTATTTCTATGCTAATGAGCCGGGGTGGTCCAGGAACTCTAACCCAATTACAGGAAGGAATAACTCATTGGTGGAAAACACTCCAGTGCACAACTTGATGGCATTCCCTCGCACAATGGTTCCCATAGTTCGACCCCCTCATTGACCCCATCCTTATACTCCTCCTCACAGTAGCATTTGGCCCTTGTATTTTTTTTTCTTCACATAAATCATTGCTTTATTTTGTGAACAAGTCTGCTCAAACGTGACATTCTCAGAGAGTCATTTATTTTTAATGTCCTTACTTGGTTTATCACTGCTCAAATTGTCAAGATCAGACTCCAGTTATTCCTTACTCACTATCACCCTTTAGAAAATAAAGATGATGCCCTCTAATGCAGGTGTTTAAAGGGTCATTAAAGGGGGAGGAATGATAAGGGAAATTTGTGTTCTAAGGTGGCCAACCAATCCAGCAGAGGAATCCGAGTCCCGGCCCCAGGCCATTCCCTGTTTTCTTCCTGCCCATCCCGCTGCAGCTGCAAGAGTAGCATTGATATGGAAGTAAGAGTGTATATACTACTACCCTTTTTGTTTGTGCTCAGGGTTCAGACCTTGGGAGATTACTGTCCTCTGAGCCCTTTGGCACTAAATAAACCTCCGATCCTCCAGGGTCTCCCAGTGACGCTTGTTTTTTTGGCCAGGATCCAGTCCAAGTTGCCTTAACAGGTGATCTCAAGAGCCTCTGATTAGAGTAACTGACACATGAAACTGAATGAAGAAGACTGATGTAGAGAACTGGTCAGAATTTTCAAATCCATGCTTTGTATAATCTATGCTATTAATAACCCTCAGATTGGAGGGAGGGATTGGATGGACTCAAGCAATTTCAATCTCTTTTCTTAGGTATTTATCTTGCTTGGTGTTCTCTGAGCTTACTGGATTTGGTGGTTTTGTATCTGATGTTAATTTAGAGAAATTCTCAGTCTTTGTTTCCAGCATTTCTCTGTTCCTTTCTTCTCATTCTGGTATTTCCATTACATAAAAGCTACACCTTTTGTAATTGTCATGCAGTCCTTGGATATTGTTTTTTTTAAGGCTTCTCTTTGTTTTTCAGTTTTGAAGGTTTCTATTGAGATATCCTCAAGCTCAGAGATTCTTTCCTCAGCTGTGTCTCATTTACTAATAAACTGATCAAAGGAATTCTTTTTTTTTAAAAGATTTTATTTATTTGTTAGAGAGAGAGAAAGTTGGGGGAGGGGCAGAAGGAGAGGAGAGAGAGAGAATCCCAAGCAGGCTCCCTGCTGAGCACAGAGCCCAAGAGAGGGGTTTAATCTCACCACCCTGTGGTCATGACCTGAGCTGAAACCAAAACCCAGACTCTTAACTGACTTAGCCACCCACGTGCCCCAGACCTGCTTTACTTCTGTTATAGTGTTTCTGCTATAGTATTTTTTTTTTCTTGGTTCTTAGGATTTCCATCTCTCTGTTTACATTGCCTTGTATGTTGTCCACTTTATTCATTAGAACTCTTAGCATGTTAAAAATAGTTTTTAATTCCTGACCTGATAATTCTAATCCCTCTGCCATGTCTGGTTCTGATGCTGGCTCTGTTTCTTCAAATTGTGTTTTTTGCTATTTGGTATGCCTTATATTTTTTTCTCTGTAGCTGGACATCATGTACAAAAAGAACTGCTGTAAAATGAACCTTTAGTAAGATGATGGTAGGTTATGGGGGAGGGGAAGCATTCCACAGTCCTCTGATTAGGGCTTAGTCTTTTAGTGAGCCTGTGCTCCTGGACTGGGATTTTTTTTTTTTTTTAATTGTTACTTAAATTTTTTCCCCCCAGTGTTCCAAGATTCATTCCCCATTCCCCACAGCCAGTGCTCTATGCAATAGGTGCCCTTAGTACCCACCACCAGGCTCTCCCTTCCCACTCCCCTCCCTCCAAGTCCCTTAGTTTGTTTGTGTGTCCAAAGTCTCTCTTGTTTTGTTTCTCTCCATGGATTACCCTACTTCCCATTTACTTTCCTTCTCCTACTGTCCTCTACATTACCCCTTATGCACCGCAAGTAAGTGAAACCATGTGATGCTTGACTTTCTCTACTTGGCTTATTTCACTCAGCATAATCTCTTCCAATCCAGTCCATGTTGCTACAAAAGTTGGATATTCATCCTTTCTGATGGAGGCATAGTATTCCATTGTATATATGTACCACATCTTCTTTATCCATTCATCTGTTGATGGGCACCTTGGCTCTTTCCACAGTTTGGCGATTGTGGTCATTGCTGCGATGAACATTGGGGTACATATGGCCCTTCTTTTCACTACATCTGTATCTTTGGGGTAAATGCCCTGTAGTGCAATTGCAGGGTCATAGGGTAGCTCTATTTTTAATTTAATTAAAAAAATTTTTTTTAAAGATTTTATTTATTTGACAGGAAGAAACACAGCCAGAGAGGGAAGGAGTGAGAGAGAGAAGCAGGCTTCCCGCCGAGCAGGGAGCCCGATGTGGGACTCGATCCCGGGTCTCCGGGATCATGACCTGAGCCGAAGGCAGTCTTATAACCAACTGAGCCACCCAGGCACCAATCTATTTTTAATTTTCAGTGTAAGAGAGTTCCCCTTTCTCTGCAGCCTCTCCAACACTTGTTGTTTGCTGACTTGTTAATTTTGGCCATTCTGACTGGTGTAAGGTGGTATCTCAGTGTGGTTTTGATTTGAATTTCCCTGATAGCTAGTGACGCTGAACATTTTTTCATGTGTCTGTTAGCCATTTGTATATCTTCTATGGAGAAGTGCCTCTTCATGTCCCTTGCCCATTTTTTGATGTGTTCATCTTCTATTTGGATGTTGAGTTTGAGTAGTTCTTTATAGATCTTGGATACCAGCCCTTTGTCTGTAGTGTCATTTGCAAATATCTTCTCCCATTCTGTGGGTTGCCGCTGTGTTTTGTTAACTGTTTCCTTTGCTGTACAGAAGCTTTTTATTTTGATGAAGTCCCAGAAGTTCATTTTCGCTTTTGTCTCCTTTGCCTTTAGAGACGTGTCTTGAAAGAAGTTGCTGTGGCCGATGTCAAAGAGGTTACTGCCTATGTTCTTTTCCAGGATTTTGATGGATTCCTGCCTCACGTTGAAGTCTTTCATCCATTACGAGTTTATCTTTCTGTGTGGTGTAAGAGAATGGTCTAGTTTCATTCTTCTATACGTAGCTGTCCAATTTTCCCAGCACCATTTATTGAAGAGACTGTCTTTTTTCCACTGGATATTTTTTCCTGCTTTGTCAAAGATGATTTGCCCATAGATTTGTGGGTCCATATCTGGACTCTCTACTCTGTTCCATTGGTCTATTTCTCTGTTTTTATGCCAGTACCATGCTGTCTTGGTAATCACAGCTTTGTAATAAAGCCTGACGTCACGTAACGAGATGCCCTCAGCTTTGCTTTTCTTCTTCAGCAATTCCTTAGCGATTCGGCGTCTTTTTTGGTTCCATATAAATTTTAGGATTGTTTGTTCCAACGCTTTGAAGAATGATGGTGGAATTTTGATCGGAATGGCATTGAAAGTGTAGATTGCTCTGGGCAGTATAGAGATTTTGACAATGTTTATTCTTCCGATCCACGAGCATGGAATGCTCTTCCATCTTTTTGTGTCTTCTTCAGTTTCTTTCAGGAGTGTTCTGCAGTTCCTCGAGTACAGATCCTTGACTTCTTTGGTTAGGTTTATTCCTAAGTATCTTATGGTTTTTGATGCTATAGTAAACGGGATCGATTCTCTGATTTCCCTTTCTATTTTTTCATTGTTAGTGTATAAGAATGCAACTGATTTCTCTGCATTGATTTTTGAATCCTGACACATTACTGAATTGTTGTATGAGTTCTAGTAGTTTGGGGGTGGAGTCTTTTGGGTTTTCCACAAAGAGTATCTTGTCATCTGCAAAGAGAGAGAGTTTGACTTCTTCTTTGCCAAGCTGGATACTTTTTATGTATTTTTGTTGTCTGATTGCTGTTGCTAGGACTTCTAACACTATGTTAAACAGTAGTGGTGAGAGTGAGCATTCTTGTCTTGTTCCTGATCTCAGAGGAAAGGCTGTCAGTTTTTCCCCATTGAGGATGATATTCTCTGTGGGTTTTTCATAGATAGATTTTATGAGGTTGAGAAATGTTCCCTCTATCCCTATACTTTGAAGAGTTTTGATCAGGAATGGATGTTGTATTTTGTCAAATGCCTTTTCTGCATCAATTGAGAGTAGAATGTGGTTCTTCTCTCTTCTCTTATTGATTTGTTCTATCATGTTGATTGTTTTGCGAGTGTTGAACCACCCTTGCATCCCTGGGATAAAACCCACCTGGTCATGGCGGATAATCTTTTTAATGTATTGTTGAATCCTGTTGGCAAGGATCTTGTTGAGAATCTTGGCATCTGTATTCATCAGCGATATTGGTCTGAAGTTCTCCTTTTTGATGGGGTCTTTGTCTGGTTTGGGGATTAGAGTGATGCTAGCTTCATAGAAAGAGTCTGGAAGTTTTCCTTCCGTTTCTATTTTTTGAAAGAGCTTCAGGAGAATTTAGGTGTTATTTCTTCTTTGAATGTTTGATAGAATTCCCCAGGGAATCCGTCTGGTCCTGGACTCTTGTTTTTGGGGAGGTTTTTGATCACTGCTTCAATCTCATTACTAGATATAGGTCTGTTCAAATTGTCAATGTCACACCATTGCTGCTATGAACATTGGGGTACATATGGCCCTTCTTTTCACTACATCTGTATCTTTGGGGTAAATATCCAGTAGTGCAATTGCAGGATCATAGGGTAGCTCTATTTTAATTTTTAAAGTAATCTCCACACTGTTTTCCAAAGCAGCTGTACCTACTTGCATTCCCACCAACAGTGTAAAAGGGTTCCCCTTTCTCTGCAGCCTCTCCAACACTTGTTATTTCCTGTCTTGTTAATTTTGGCCATTCTGACTGATGTAAGGTGGTATCTCAGTGTGGTTTTGATTTGAATTTCCCTGCTGGCTAGTGATGACAAACATTTTTTCATATGTCTGTTAGCCATTTGTATGTCTTCTATGGAGAATTGCCTCTTCATGTCTTCTGCCCATTTTTTGACGTGACTGTCTTCTTTTTGGATGTTGAGTTTGAGTAGTTCTTTATAGATCTTGGATATCAGTCCTTTGTCTGTTAGAAGTCCTAGCAACAGCAATCAGACAACAAAAATAAATAAAAGGTATTCAAATTGGCAAAGAAGTCAAACTCTTTCTCTGCAGATGACAGGATACTCTATATGGAAAACCCAAAATACACTACCCCCAAACTACTAGAACTCAAACAACAATTCAGTAATATGGTAGGATACAAAATAAATGCACAGAAATCAGTTGTGTTCTTATACACTAACAATGAAAATATAGAAAGGGAAATCAGAGAATTGATTCCATTTACTCTAGCACCAAAACCCATAAGATACCTAGGAATAAACCTAACCAAAGAAGTCAAGGATCTGTACTTGAGGAACTATAGAACACTCCTGAAAGAAATTGAAGAAGACACAAAAAGATGGAAGAGCATTCCATGCTCATGGATCAGAAGAATAAACATTGTTAAAATGTCTATACTGCCCAGAGCAATCTATACTTTCAATGCCATTCCGATCAAAATTCTACCAACATTCTTCAAAGCTTTGGAACAAATAATCCTAAAATTTATATGGAACCAAAGAAGACCCCGAATCACTAAGGAATCATTGAAGAAGTAAAAGAAAGGTGGGGCATCACATTACCTGACTTCAGGCTTTATTACAAAGCTGTGATCACCAAGACATCATGGTACTGGCACAAAAAAAAGACAAGTAGACCAATGGAACAGAATAGAGAGTCCAGATATGGACCTACAAATCTGGTTTTTGTAGAAAGATGGTTAAATCATCTTCAACAAAGCGGGAAAAAATATCTAGTGGAAAGAAGACAGTCTCTTCAATAAAAGTTGCTGGGAAAATTGGACAGCTACGTACAGAAGAATGAAACTAAACCATTCTCTTACACCACACAGAAAGATAAACTCATAATGGATGAAAGACTTCCACATGAGGCAGGTAGCTGTCAAAATCCTAGAGGAGAACATAGGCAGTAACCTCTTTGACATCAGCCATAGCAACTTCTTTTAAGACATGTCTCCAAAGGCAAAGGAAACAAAAGCGAAAATGAACTTTGGGACTTCATCAAAATAAAAAGCTTCTGCACAGCAAAGGAAACAGTCAACAAAGCAAAGAGGTAACCCAAGGAATGGGAGAGGATATTTGCAAATGGCACTACAGACAAAGGGCTGATATCCAAGATCTATAAAGGACTACTCAAAGCCATCACTTCTCTTTGCTAGTTTTTCCCAGTTAAAGTAGAGAGCTGACTGAACAGTATTAGATGATTTAATTGCACAGAACAATATCTGTTTTAGAATCAGACCTCCCACCATTACTGCCCTGTCCTTAAGGGAGAGCACAGTGAGTGGTAGCAGGGAAGATAGGCAGGGTTTATTTGTTTAGACCCAGTGCACCAACTGAAAAGTGAAGATTGATTCAGGGCTGGGGAGGCTATATGACTAACCTTGTGTCCTGTGCCATGAGAGCTCATCTCTCAGCACGAGAGTTCGTTTGGTCCCTTCCTATTTTTATTTACTAGTGACTATATGATATTAATTTTTCCATTTATAACAGTTATTCTCATACCTATTCATTTTCTCGATTTCTATGAACATTTTTCCTGATAATTATAATATTCAAACTCCACTTTTGCTTGAGCATGTCAGATTTCCCACTTAGAACATCATTTGTTCTCCTACCTGATCATTATACTGATTTTTAAAAACATATTTATTTATTTAATTTGGAGAGAGAGTATACTGACTTTTAGAAATATCTTTTCTAACTCCATTTTTGTTGCTATTGTGGAAGTGTGTAATGAGTACTTTAATGTATCATCCAGAACCCATACCTGCATCTGTGGGGAGTAAAGGCTGTGGACGCCTTACAGCTGAGTATCTCTGGAAGTTGCTTTAGGACAAAGGGAGCTGCATTGTTCAAGAGTATCTTTCTCCCTGGAGACAGAACACATTGATGTATGTGGACGTACAAGGCTCCTGCCTCCTTGGTTCAATTCTAGTAAACTCTGAGTACATATTCTAGCTGCAGGGCTTCTTGCAGGATTGGTTAAGGCCCCTGTTACAACTATACTGCAGTTCAGCTTACTCATATATGGTGTTGTTCAGCCTGTGAGTCTGTTTTCTGGGGAATCCAGCTTAATTACTAGTTGGTTAGTAGTGGTCTGAGACTCTACAATGGAATTTCGGAGCTGGATCACTACTGGCAGGAGGACAATGACAACCCCATCCCTGAATGATGGGTTAGACACTGAGCCTCTGGCATGCTATAGCAGTGTAGTTAGAATATTCTCAAGTGGTAAATTGAGATGGGATACAGTGAAAGGAAATATTCGGGTAGGATTAATATCTCAGGTATTTGAGAAGTTATGGTAAATTAGTGATTATTAGGCCAATGGAGTCAGCTGGCTTTTGCTATGTGCAAGTAGTGTTTGGAAAAACAAAACAAAACAAAACAAAAAACAATTAAAAGCTAAGGATGGCTCATCACAAATTTAAGGTGGAGGTGCAAACCAGAGGGCTGCCTTGGCAGCATACAAAGAGATCTTATCTCTACAAAGAGATTTTATCTCCTACAACTAAAGGAAGAAAAATTTGAGGATCAAGTCCAGGGTTTGATTATGAGCATAGTGGAACTTCAGAGATGGTTGAATTTTCAACACCAGCAAGTCCACTTTAACAAGATTAGGGACCTGGTTAGAAAGCAGTAGGACCCCGAGACTTGAAATGGAGACATCTGTGTTTATGTCTTTAGAAACTTTGAATCTTCAGATCTTCTTAATCTCTGGACCCACAGAAGTGGCCCACTCTACACTGTTAAATGTTAGTTCTCCTTGCTCCTTGAATATGACACATAAGACTTCAGAGACAGCACATACCCCCTCCAGGAACTATCCTTACCTACACTCCTGGATGCCAGATCAAGAACTAGGGTTAATTTCCAACTTAACCCAGCCAGGGAATGTTGGGTCTGCTAAAAGGGAAAAGAGAATATATACTCAAAGAACCACAGGGCCAGGCTAATATGTACTGGCAGGAGCCAGGAGGATGTTGTGTAATGTATTTCTATCCTGAGGATGCTGGATCAAGGGGTAGAGGTAGCTCATCAAGCTGGATAAGGGAGAATTTATCTACGTGAGAGCACTCTTCCAGGTTATAGGA
Source organism: Spilogale gracilis (assembly GCA_004023965.1). NCBI lineage: Eukaryota > Metazoa > Chordata > Mammalia > Carnivora > Mephitidae > Spilogale > Spilogale gracilis. Next base: position 65,599 of record PITA01005053.1, on the reverse strand, counting down.
TTTAACACCCTATCAAGAATTTACGAGATGGAGAAAATATGCTGCTCAGCTGGCTCTTGGAATCTTGGGAGAAATGAGAACCCATGTTAAATAGAAGTGTCTGGACTCCTGTGGTAGATAGCAGAGGCAGGAATCAAAAGGCTGGGAGATCAGGGCCTGCTTGAGTAGATATCTAAATAAGTTTGGAATACCCACAAGCTGACTATACTCCATAGGAAGAATAACGATGGACACATTATTCACTCAAATGGTGAGGAATTTGAAAGACATGCACCTGCGTGGCTGAGAAGCTGCTTGATCACTGTCTTGTTTAAGTACAGTCTGGTAAAAAGACCATGTGGGAGCACTGAACTCTAAACAAGGTGCATGTAGTTATCTTAATGAATATCTATCATGGTCAGCTTGGCAGCCAGGAGACCTCACCAGCCTAGAGCTCTGGTGATGGTTTAAAAAAAATCAGGGGCAAGATAGATGAGCAGACTATTACTTATAAGAATATTATTTAATTTATACTAACAAAAAAAATCAAGAAATGGTGATCAAGATGCCAAAGCAGACACCCAAAGGAAAGTTGTACTTTCAAGACCCACTGACACAGGTAGAAGAAGCCTGAGCCCCATGAGGAAGGAGCCCACAACACCTTGGCAAGTATATACAGCAGTAGTTCCTTCAATCTTTCCCCAAAGGGACTTAGACAGTTTACACAGGTCCATTGGGAAATGGGTAATAACTAGATACTTTGAGAACTAGTGGACACAGTGTCCAAATTGACATTGATACCTCGGTACCTGAAACGGCATCACAGTACCCTTGTCACAGTGGGGATATGTGGGGGCCAGGTGAGATATGGAGTCCTGACCTGGTGCTAGATCACATGGATTCACTGGAGCCATAAAGTCACCTTGTTATTTTCCCAGTCGCTGAATGTATGATTGGAATAGACATACTTAGTAGCTGGCAGTGTATACGTACTGGGTTCTAATCCTGTGGGGTAATTGTTATTATAATTTCCACTGGGAAGATTTAGTGAGGGCATCTGCAACTGGTCTCCACTCCACTGTCAAAATAGTGAATTAAAAACAACATGTATCTCAAGTAGAGGGGTGGTGACAGATATTAATGTCACCCTTGGGGATTTAAAGGATGCAGAGGAGGAGTTCCTTATCAGATCTTCATTTAATTCACCTGTCTGGCCCCTAAAAACCCAGATCGGATCTTAGAGGATAGTAAATTCAACCAAAGGGTAGTTCCAACTATAGCTTCTGTATCTTTGCTAGAACAGAACCTTAGGTACAAGGATGATCTGAAAAAATGCATTATTTTCCATACCTAATAGGAAAATAGAAGCAGGTCTCATTCCCATGAGAGAAACAACAGTATACATCTGTGGTCTTACCCCAGGGTCTTGTTAACTTTACCACCTTCTGTCATAATGGACCTGGAGGTCCCATAAAATATCACATTGATTTATTGATAATTAATTGATTAATTGTTACTTAGACGAAACAAGCAAGTATGTTGGAGGGCTTGGTAAGATACATAGAAGGAAATAAACTCTGCAGATTCATTTTCCCAGCACATTAATGAGGTGGCCAATGTGAAGGCAATTCCTACCATTAAGAATGAAGCACAGTGCTTTGATGGCCTCCCTGGTTCAAAGGCAGCATATTTCACACTTGGTTATACCACTCTGATAACATTTCCCAGTGGACACAGAAGACCCCTGGCTTTGAGTGAGACCCAGAGGAGGAAAAGCTCAGGCTATTATATAAGCCCTGCCAATTGGGCCTGCAGTCAGCAGACCTTTTGGTAATAAAGTATCTGTGGTGGGAGAAGATGTCCTGTGGAGATTATGGAAAACTCCAGCAGAGGAATCACAGTGTAGACCTCTATGGTTTTGAAATAGTGGCATACCATCTACAAATATTGTAGTGCAGTGGATATTGTAAAGCTTTTGTGATAGAAAACTATACACTGTTTGGAAATAGCTCGTGGTTTGCTGCTGGGTATGAGTGGAGGTGGAGTGTCTTACCTTGAGACATAGGGTGATCTTGTCGCTAGGGCTACTCATCATTAGCAGAATATCGTCAGACTCATGAAGCTATAAGGTCAGACAGAAAACAGTAGTACATTTAAAGAAAGGAGTGGCATATCTAGGGTCAGGCATGCACTGGCGGTTCATAGACACATGCCATCTAAAACAGGTATCAGAGCCCCTCATTCATTTTACAGTCATGAGGTGTTCCTTAAGATTAGCCAATGGAGGGAGAATAAAAGCAGAGCTTGTTTCACTGATATGTAGGCTTGATATATAAATGCAGGGTATAAAAGGATTCCTGCTATCCCACTTGGGATAACTCTGAAAGAGAGTAGTGAGGGAAAATTTTTCCAATAAGCAAAGGTTTGGTAGTCCACTTTGTGTAGAAAGAAAAGCCGCCAGAGATAAGAATATACATGGACTCTTGAGTTGCAGTTAATGGTCTGGTGGTTGCACCAGGGTGGGGTGGATATGGTGAAAGGAGAAATATTGGAATATTAGAGAAAAGGATGTCTGGGAAAGAGGTATGTGGGTAGAACTAGCAAGTGGAAAAAAGTATGAAAGTTTTTATGAAATGTTAACTCTTACCAGAGGGCATCACCCAAGGAATAAGTACTAAACACTATGGACACAATGTCTTGGCCATTTGTCAGCTAGCCTTTGCCATTGGTCTCCTAGTGCTGGCACAGCGAGCTATGGCAGCAAGGTTGGAGATTATGCATAAGTCACTCACCAAGACTGATAGAGCTACTGTCACTGCAGAATGTCCAGAACCTTACAGGATACTTCTTTCCTACATCCTCTATAAAGCAAAAGCTTTAATTTGTGTGTGGGGAAGGGCAAGGGTAAAAAGCCTTTGCATTTGGGGGACGTGAACAGAAAAAATCCTCTATCTCTGAGGGAAGCAATGTGCTAATAAAATATATTTGTATATATTTGTCCCAGTTCTAGAACTACAGCTGAAGGAGGGGTGGGAGCACTGACAATAACACATATTCCAGACCCAGCGACACAATGCATGTCTAACATCGAGTGTTCATCAGAACAGAAGCTTCCATATCATCCCTCTTCCAGGGCAATTAAGTGTCAAGTAACAAACAGCAGTTGAAAACTCCCGTTTTCAACTGCTGTTTGTGGGGTTGGGGGGTCACAACAATATGGAGCCATCGCTTCTCTGAGGTAAATGCAAAGGGTAGGTCTAAGACTAAGGGACAATGAGATGTTGAGAAAACCCATCTAGGAAATATGCCTCTACCCTAAATACAAGGTATTGTTAAAGTATTTGAAGAATGAGGTGTGTTGAGGGTAACCATAGCAACAACAAACCTCTGAACACACTCTTCTCCAAAGATATGCAGATGGTAAATAAGCATATGACAATATGCTCAACTTCATTAGTAATTAGGGAGATGCGAATTAAAAACACAATAAGATACCACTTTATATATATTGGAATGGTTAAAAGAAGGAACTGATAATACCAGGTACTGACGGTGATTGGAGCAACTGGAGCTGCTGAACACTGCTCCTAGGTATGCAGAAATCTACAGTCACTTGGAAAAGAGTTTTGCAGTGTCTTATGAAGATAAACATGAACTTACCATATGATCTAGAAATCCTTCTAGGTATTTATCTGAGAGCAGTGGAAACTTGCATTCACACAAAGTCTGTGTGAAAATGTCTAGTGCCTTCATTCATATTTGCCTCAAACTGGAAACAACTAAGAAGTCCTTCATCTAGTAAATGGATAAACAAACTGGTACATTTGTACCATGAACCACTACTGAAAAACAGAATGAACTATGACTAACACAACAAGGATGAATCTCAAATTTGCCTTGCTAATTGAAGGCAACCAGGCCCCAAAGGTTACAAGTTGTAATTCTATAATATAACATCCTAGGAACACTGTATGGATGGAAAACAGATTAGGACTCGAGGGTAGAGAGGGTGCATAAGGGAATTTTTGCTGTGATGAAGTTGTTTTCTGTCTCAATTGTGGTGGTATGAAAGGGCTCCATTTATTCTTCAATACCCAAAGAACTCTATATCATCAAGGGTGAATTTTACAGACTAAATCGAAAAAAAAACCAAACTCAAATTGCAAAGAAGTTGAGATGACCAAAGGGAAATGTTGATAAGTGTAATGATATAAAAATTTAAAACTTTAGTAAAACAGGGGCACCTGGGTGGCTCAGTTAGTTAAGCGACTGCCTTCGGCTCAGGTGGGATCAAGTCCCACATCGGGCTCCCTGCTCGGCAGGAAGCCTGCTTCTCCCTCTCTTACTCCCCCTGCTTGTGTTCCCTCTCTGGCTGTGTTTCTCTCTGTCAAATAAATAAAATCTTAAAAAAAAAAAAACTTTAGTAAAAAATTGGCAATATAAAAAAATGCAAAAAATAAAAAGAACAAATTGTTAACATATTTACAATAAATATAATAGAAAAAAGACTAATATAATTAATAAGTTAAGATTAAGTATGTCTCAAAGTAAGAGGCACAAAATAGAACCTGAAAATTTTCAGAAAAGGAAAGACAGTGACTATTAAAAATAAAAAAAATATATTCTTACAAGTGATAGAAACACAAGTAAAGGAAATAAAATATTTTAAACATCAAATTACAATAGGTTTGCAAAAATATTAAAATCTAGTTAAGACTGGGTTTGTAGAATTGTAAATGGTGTACCTTTTTGGAAAAGGAATTTTGCAAAGTATGTCAGTAACCTTAAACATTTTTATGTTGGTCCAGAAATTCTCCTTGTAAAGTATTCTAAAGAAATAGTTACATGTATATAATATATGTAGGTTACATGTCTATATACAAATATATATAAGAAATAATTATATTTATATACACACAAAAATGCCAATGGAAGAGATATTTATAATAGAATACATATGAAAAAATCTAATTTTTAACAGTACAAAATATCTATATTTAAGATATATTGTAAAATGGGGTATTATGCAAATATATAGTGTTAATTGTAAAGCACCTTAATGATAATTATGACATGAAAATAGTAAATGTGGAATTAAATATCATATGTCAATATATGATAGACTTCACCAATGTATTAAAATTGGCTATCTCCACCTGGTGGAGTCATAAGTAAATATTATTTTCCATTTCTTTTTAAAATGTATTCTGGCCCTGCTCCAAAGAGAATTTTTAAATTTTTATAACCTGAAAAATGTTATTTTAAAAAGTACCTTGGGGTCCGAAGAATCTTCTACAAATCTTCTTTCTGTCCTGAGCTACATAGGTGGAGTGGAGGTGAAGGGCAGGTAAGTAGGAGTAGCTCTTTTCTCTAGTTGTCTTAGGAAAAGCCTGGTTCTTTAAGTTAACCATTTGGCTGCTTTGTTTAGTACAAAGCAGGATCCAGGATCCTTTCTTGGAAATCTCACTTAGTCTCCCAGCTGTTATCTCAAACTGGGAAAAACATGAGGTGTATGGTATGGGACTGAATTGTTTTCTCTAAGGTTGTGAAAATAGAAAATATCTTGTTAAAACTGTTTGGGGTGCAATCTAGCAATACTTAACAAAACAAAACAAAAAACACGGACACAAATCCATCAATCCATCAATCTTTATCCTGGAAATCTAATCCATAGGAATGAAAGCATTGGCATCTGGAGATACATATGCAGTCACTTCTGCTATAACGATTTACTTTAAAAATGTGAATTTGTTCCAGTGCAATTGATATATTAGGGAACACTTTGAGCATAACATGAATTTTGCTTTGGCTTATGTACAATTTCCTTTGCAAGAAATATTTAGGGATGGCAGGAAATTGCACCCAGCTGAACCAAGCTGCCTGGGAAAACACAAAACACAGACACCTCATACATCTCCAGCTACCTCAGTTCTCTGTGTGTGTGAGCAGCCACACCCATCCACAGCTGGTGTTAAACTTTCCATCTGATTCCAGATAACCCTCCTTCTATCACTTTATAATAACTCACAAGCTACAGTACTTCTGATGCCCACTTCCTCAAGCAAATTTCAGGTCTTTTTTGAAGGTCGAGTGCCATATCTATTGTATTTATATATTTCTTAACCACCTATGTATAAAATTGTGTTACCATTGTTTTTATCGGTTCCTATCTCTTTTTTAATGTTGCCTTTTTTGTTTTTTTGAAATTGTGTCCCAACCCCATACCATGAGAAGCCTGATAGTTTTTATTGTATCATTGTGTATAGCCGGGAGATTTTTAGGGTAAAAGGCCAGGAAATCAATCAATCAATTAATTAATTAAGTGCAACGGGAGCTTTTAAAATCAAACATAATCCTAGACAATGAGGGCTTCTTAATTTGTTGCAGGATCCAGATTCATAAATAATTCACTATAATACAAATCAGATAGTGACTTCAGAGGGACTGACAGGCTTCCCCAAAAGAAAAAGTTGTGCTTTAGGGGTGTAACTGAGGGAGGAATACTGTACTAGCTTAACTTTTAAGTTTTAGACATTGTGAGGCAGATGAAGCACACATCACTACAGAGAAACATGTGACAAATGCTAAATAAGAGGTGTGATTGGGGTATCCTGGGTTTAGAAGTTTCCTTTTTTGTCTGAAGCCTGTAGGAAATCATCATGGAGGAGATGCATATGAGATATCTTTAAATTATAGATGGGACTTTTACATAAAGTTTTAAAAACAAGTTTTCGAGTTTGAGGAAACAAAATATATGTTTTAAATTGTAATAGTCTAGAGGAGTTGAATTTAGGTTTATTTTAGAAACATGTGAATAATCAATTCAATGGGACAGTTGTGTACCAAGCAGAAATCACAGATGAAAAGATGTGATTATACATGGAGGTCACATTCTGATTTCAGGAAAAACCACAATAGCTACTTCTCTTATGCTCTCTCATTGCATTTATCATTCAGAAGAACCACTCAGGTAGACTGGCCTTTGGAGTTCTAGTTATGAATCATCCTTTATAGTCTGGGCATCGAGCAAGGCTCTTCATCTCCCTAGATGGAGGTTTCTCATTGAAAGGAGGATGTTGAACAACATGGACTCAAGTTTAGGATTTGGCAGTTCCTTGACAGATAAGTTTCCAAGGATTTGCAGAAACCTAGCTGTTTTGTATCTGCCCATTAATTTTACTGAAATAAGGGTTCTTTATTTGGCATAAAAGAGTAGTTATCAAATGGAGTCTCTTATTTGGGTGAAAGGAGATCCAGGAACTGGCACATTCTGATATGCTGGCTAATACCCACCAATTCAGTTCATTCTCTTTGCAGGAAGAAAGAATAACCAGTTGGTGTTATATAAATTATACATTCACTATAGCTATTCAGAAATTTTGGAACTTTTTCCCCTTGAAATGTCACAATGATTTTGACAGTGAAAATTCATTACATGCAACCATGAATATTAATTCTTGCTCTCTTCCAGAGGCCACAGAGAAGCACCTTCTCAAGTTTCCTCTGCGCACATGATATTTCTTAAAGACAAACACATTTCCCACTCACAATTTTGAAAACGATATCTTCAGGAATAAGAAAATACAAATAATATATGAAAATCGGAATTATAAAGGACTTTCTGTGGATACATATGGCCTCTTATATTTAGGAAGTAAATTATAAAATATCAAATCTGACTTCTCTTTTGGATTTAGTGAGAAACGATTGGAACGAGCCTTTAATGGAAGAGTAATAGCCTGCGATATGCTTTACAAAGTCATTGGCAATGTCTTAATAGATTTATTTTCTATTTGAAACTGTCATGTTGAAGGTTAGGGTTTGGCCTATTAACCCAGTCTCCTTTTCTGTTGAGTGCATTGTAGTAGGTGGTCTCCAAAGCTTTTTAGCTTACAAGCTTATGATTCTATGCCCATTATAAGCAGTTTCCTTTCAAAAAGTCATGAATTTGTAACAGATGGAATATACATGAACACACAATTTCTTTGAATGGCTCTCAGTTTAGAAATAGGTCTAGGAGATGTATGAAATTTGGTTTTGCATAGTTTAATTTGCTATGAATTCTTGAATGATTCAAAACATACTTTGCCATTCAAAACACATCCAAAATGACTCTGAAACGGAGGAAGAACTTGTCATGAAATAATTGCAAAGTAAATATAAAATTATACCTATGCTGTAACAAACATTCTTTTTTTTTTATTTTTTTTTTTTGTAACAAACATTCTTGAAGGGAGGGAGTGGTGTCTCTCAGCTAGCAAGCGAGGATTTTTTGTTTCCTTTGTTATTATTTTTGCTGACTTACAACTGATTGACGTGACACTATTGTTTGTCTTTTACTGAATCTCAGTTTATATTTTTGATACAGGAATAGTCTATCAATTTTGGATTTTAAAAAGAAGGCCAAATTCCTAAGTGCACATTGCCACTAGTGTTGCTGTAGGAATTAATAAATAGCTTTGAATCAAAATATAAGGGTACTTAGCAGTAACCACAAACCAAAGTTATCCTCAAAATTCAATCTTTTCTTGTTGTTCTTCCAAGTTCTCATTCTAGAGTTAGGAGAGTGCAGGCTTAGCCTGCTTTCTGCCTATGATTTCTGTGCTCCTTTTGGATTTTCTTGTATTTTCCTTCAGTGTGAAAAATATGTGATTGAATATTTTGTTGACCCCTATTCTCATTTAAATGCAGGGTGGGGGTTAGCTTCCACTTCCCCTTGGAGAAGGTACACCCCAGTTCACAGTGATCAGGTGGCTGTACTGGTGGGAAAAGTAGAAAAATATGTTACCCTGGGGTTTGCAGCTTGATTCAGAGAAGAGAGCTTGTCTGCAATTATTGCACGTTGGAGCTTAATGATTTGCTTTGTTCAGGCCAGTTTGGAAGCCTCTCATGACCATTATTGTTTGTTTTGATTCATATTGGATTGAGAGAAATGTTGAAGCTTTTATTTAATTTTTTTGAATGGTTGCATGTTTGCATTTCAGTTAGACTGTTGGAATTGTCATGCAACCTGAGCCAAGGTTATTTGGTCCTATTGGCTTTTGATCTCACATATGCCAGTTTGAAGGAGTTCCAGCAGACAATTTGTTGTTTTTCAAAGTAGTTAGTTGTTTGTCAGAGTTTCTGATCATGCCTGGAGGTAGATCTTCTAAGGCAACTTGAGAAAACTATTATAATAAAAAGAATTTGAAAACATGAGTTCTGTTGCTGGACTCAGGCACTGAATATTTTGGATCAGAGTCACTCTTTTCTGCGATACAATGTGATACAATACGGGGATGGTGTTGTGATAGCCCAGAAGTTTGAATTAGACGGTCCTGGCAAATCTTTCAAAGTCCCTTTTAAAAGAGGCATATTTGAAGCTACACTTAAGTAAGCAAAAATTATATAAGATGTTCATTCTGAAAAAGCACTATAGGAATATATAGACCAGTACTCATGCCTGAAACATTATTCTAGAAAGTCAGCTTCAAATTGTGTAGAAAACATAGTCAAGCATGATGCACATGGAGAAATCTCATCAGACAACTGAACTGAATGGCAGAGGGACATGTAAAATTTTGGTTTGTGGGGAGAGTTAAAATGTAGGTGTTCACATTTATTCTAAGGAAGGTATTTTGTGGTTATATTTTCCATTGATTTGGATTAGTGCAAAACACAATAGCTACATTTCTCTGCTTTTCCAGTGTTTCTCATAAAGACATTTTGTTTCTGATATGAACAGAAGTAAATTAAGTTTGGGACTAGAAATTTGGGTCTCATGTTATATGGAATTCTTTATGGGAGTCATGATACTTGTTTGGCTATTTCTTTTGCATGTGCTTCGGTTTCATGAGCCTTCCTGCTTCTTGATCTGACCTTTTCACCACATTAAACTGTCAGTTTCTAGTGCTTATTTGGAACATTTTCAGAGTGAGCATATGGATTTTATAGTAAGTCTTTATAACACCATTTTGACTCCTTGGTAACTTATTCTCATCATAATATTATTTGCATTATATTGAATCATGTATATTTTGCTGGGCCAGCATGAGATTAGGATGTAATATAGAGAATGTGTTTTAAAACTGGTTATGTAAAAATGAGAATCTGGATGAATGCTATTGCAATCTAGCTATTGACTGGCAGGATATATGATGCACACTATGGGCACAGAACACAATTTGAAATGATTTAGTAGGAAGAATAAAACATCTTTACTGAAATCCAGGGGCAAAGGAATACTTTTCACTACAGTTTTTTAGAACTTGAGCAAAGAACATGAATATTTATGTACATTTTTATGGAATACACAAACTGTTATCATTTACTTTGGGTGCTCCAAAATAGCAGAATACATGAGACAGACAATTCCTTATAGTTTAGGGACCTAAAACCATGTGATTTTTATTTCTCTTGCAATTCTCATCTTTGAAAACAATTCTGGAAGGCTAAGTACCAGGAGGTCTGTCAAGAACAAACAGAACACAGATTTGATTTGGTTTCAATTCATTTATGTTCCACCCAATATTGGATTCAGACAGTGAAAGGTCTGCCTGACGACTGCTTAGTGGTCAGGTCAGGACCATCCAAATGTTAGATGGTTAGTGGAACTCAAGCAAAGATCAGCAAAGGACCCCCATCAATAGCTAATTCCTTTAACGGGTTCTCTTGCATAGTGATTTAGAATTTGTAAAATGCTTTGAAATCCATTTCCCCTTTTGAGTCTTACAAGATCTTTTGTCTAAGGCAGATAATCAGTTTTGCAGGTGGGGAAATTCAGACTTGAAGAGACTAAGTAACTTGCCCACATTACAAAATAGTATGGTACCAGGGCTCATTTGCAGTTCCTGGGACTCTGAGTCCAGTGCTCAGCCTGCACAAGACACAAGTAAGATAAGACAGGGAGTTTATCTGTGAATTATGGAAGCTGCTTCTTTCTTGGGTCTGTGCTTAATAATAGACTGAAGTACTCTGGGCCATCTTAATTACTAAATATCCAGATGCTCAAAATTCTATTTAGTGCTGCCTAACTGATGGGACCACTTCTATTTTTATCTGAGGGATTGGAAAAAAAAATTTCAGTACTCTAGGGCATTAATAACACCAGATGTGCTAGCAAAAGTGTATGATAACTTTCAGTTACAGAGTGCAATTCTTGTCAGGTGAAAATGGCCCTCACTGTATTTGTGTTTAATAAGGATTATGGTTTGTTGCTGAGTTAAGGAACATAAAAGGAAGAGAAAAGTCACTGGCATGGCAAGTACTTTCTCTCTCCTGCATGGCTTCTCCTCTTATCAACTCATCTCCAAAAATTCTGGACATGAAACAAAAGGGGTAGACTGGCGACTGCTGCTTGTGGAATCAGAATTGCTTCCCAGATGGCCCCTTAAATTTTGATCAGTGCTGCCTCAGCTTTTAAGTGCTTTAACCTTCCTGCTAGAATCCTGATTCCTTCCAACTGCTATAATTCTGACTTAATCACCATGAAATGTCATGACATATAATCTTGGGAAATGGCTCTTGAAGCTCAGTTATTCTTCAGGGGAATCTTATCTCTGCCCATCCTGGTCAATTAGTGCTTTCCCCAGGCAGGCTGTCTCAGAGAAAGTAGGAAATCTATAGCCCTTTCACTCAATCTGAAAAGGAAATTTCCCAGAAAGACTTAAGAGAAGGAAGTAAGTCAGGAAAGAGAAAGAGGTTGAAGAAAAACGACTCTAAATGACAAAAGTAACCAGTTAACAATTATATGGTCACATAGTTTTGGTCATAGAAATGTAAAGAGAAATATTGTTCAGTTTACAAATGTCTGTCTGTGTGTGTGTATTTTATAGAAAAGATCTTTGTGAATTTTTGAAATATTTCTCTTTTACTAATTTGATCATGAATTAGTAGTCCAGAAGTTAAAATATATGTGAAAGCAAAAGTAATTGATTTATTTTTCCTAGGACATCCAATTTTCATTTCCTATTTATTGGTTTATTATTTTTTTTACTTTTTAATTTTTTAAAATTAATTTTTATTATTTTTCCCCATAATCCAGCCACTGTATCCTACCCTCCCCCGCCCTGAGAAACCCTCAATTTGTTTCCTGAGATTAAGAGTCTCTTATGGTTTGTCTCCCTTCCCAGCCCCATCCTGCTTCATTTTTTTCCCTCCCTACTCCCCACGATCTCTCACTATACCTTTCAGATTCCTCAAATCAGAGAGATCATATGATGATTGTTCTTCTCTGGTTGACTTATTTCACTCAGCATAATACCGTCCAGTTCTATTCACATTGTTGCAAATGGCAGGACTTCATTCTTTTTCATGGCTGCACAGTATTCTATGGTATATATACCATATCTGTTTTATCCATTCATCTATTGATGGACATCTAGGCTCTGTCTGTAGTTTGGCTATTGTGGACATTGTTGCTATAAACATTCGATTGCATGTGCCTCTTCGGTACACTATATTTGTATCTTTAAGGTCATAAGGTAGCTCTATTTTTGTGATTACTGGGTCATAAGGTAGCTCTATTTTCAACTTTTTGAGGAATCTCTACACTATTTTCCAGAGCGTCTGCACCAGCTTGCAATTCCCACCAGCAGTGGTGGAGGGTTCCCCTTTTTCCACATCCTCACCAACATCTGTCATTTCCTGACTTGTTAATTTTAGCCATTCTGACTTGTGTGAGGTGATATCTCACTGTGGTTTTGATTTGTATTTCTGTGATGCTGAGTGATGTTGGGTACTTTTTTGTGTGTCTGTTGGCCATTTGGATGTCTTCTTTGGAGTATTGTCTGTTCATGTCTTCTACCCATTTCTTGATTAGATTATTTGTTCTTTGGGTGTGGAGTTGATAAGTTCTTTATAGATTTTGGATACTAGCCCTTTACTGATAAGTCATTTGCAAATATCTTCTTCCATTCTGTCAGATGTCTTCTGGTTTTCCTTTACTGTGCAGAAGCTTTTGATCTTGGTGAAGTTCCAATAGTTCATTTTTGCCCTTACTTCTCTTGCCTTTGGATATGTTTCTAGGAAGAAGTTGCTGCTGCTGAGGTCGACGAGGTTGCTGCCCATGCTCTCCTCAAGGATTTTGATGGATTCCTGTCTCCTACTGAGGTCTTTCATCCATTTTGGGTCTATTTTTGTGTGTGGCATAAGGAAATGGTCCAGTTTCATTCTTCTGCATGTGGCAGTCCAATTTTCCCAACACCATTTGTTGAAAAGACTGTCTTTTTTCCATTGGACATTCTTTCCTACTTTGTTGAAGATGAGTTAACCATACAGTTGAGGGTCCATTTATAGGCCTTCTATTCTGTTCTGCTGATCTATGTGTCTGTTTTTGTGCCAGTACCATGTTGTCTTGATGATTACAGCTTTGTAATAGAGCTTGAAGTCTGGAATTGTGATGCTGTCAACTTTGATTTTCTTTTTCAACATTCCTCTGGTTATTTGGGGTCTTTTCTGGTTCCATATAAATTTTAGAATTATTCGTTCCATTTCTCTGAAAAAAAGTGATGGTATTTTGATAGAGATTGCATTAAATGTGTAGATTGCTTTAGGTAGCATAGACGTTTTCACAATATTTTTTCTTCCAATCTATGAGCATGGAATGTTTTACCATTTCTTTGTGTCTTCCTCAATTTCTTTCATGACTTTTTTATAGTTTTCTGAGTACACATTTTTTGCCTGTTTGGTTAGGTTTATTCCTAGGTATCTTACAGTTTTGATCTTACGGGATTGACTCCTTAATTTCTCTTTCTTCTGTCTTGCTATTGGTGTATAGAAATGCAACTGATTTTTGTGCACTGATTTTATACCCTGTCACTTTACTGAATTCCTGTATGAGTTCTAACAGTTTTGGAGTGAGTCTTTTGGGTTTTCCACATAAAGTATCATATCATCTGAAAAGAGTGAGACTTTGACTTCTTCTTTGCCGATTCGGATGCCTTTTGTTTCTTTTTGTTGTCTGATTGCTGAGGCTAGGACTTCCAATAATATGTTGAATAGCAGTGGTGATAATGAACAGCCCTGCCATGTTCCTTACCTTAGGGGAAAGCTCTCAGTTTTTCCCCATTGAGAATGATATTCACTGTGGGTTTTTCATAGATGGCTTTTATGATATTGTACCCTCCATCCCTACACTGTGAAGAGTTTTGATCAAGAAAGGATGCTGTACTTTGTCAAATGATTTTTAAGCATCTATTGAGAGGATCATATGGTTCTTATTCTTTCTTTTACTAATATACTATATCACGTTGATTGATTTGTGTATGTTGAACCAAACTTGCAGCCCAGGAATAAGTCCCACTTGGTTGTGGTGAACAATGTTGAATCCTATGGGCTAGGATTTTGGTGAGAATTTTTGCATCCATGTTCATCAAGGATATTGGTCTGTAATTCTCCTTTTTGATGGGGTCTTTGTCTGATTTTAGGATCAAGGTAATGCTGGCCTCATAAAATGAGTTTGGAAGTTTTCCTACCATTTCTATTTTTTGAAATAGTTTTAGGAAAATCGGTATTAATTCCTCTTTAAATATTTGGTAAAATTCCAGAAGCCATCTGGCCCTGGACTGTTGTTTGTTTGGAGATTTTTAAAATATATATATTTTACTTATTTATTGAGAGAGAGAGAGAAAGACTGAGTGAGAGAGAGAGCATGAGAGGGGAGAAGTTCAGAAGGAGAAGCAGATTCCCTGTGGAGCTGGGAGCCTGATGTGGGACTTGATCTCCAGACTCCAGCATCATGACCTGAGCTGAAGGCAGTGGCTTAACAAACTGAGCCACCTACATGCCCTGTTGAGAGATTTTGATGACTCTTTCAATCTCCTTACTGGTTATGGATCTGTTCAGGTTGTCTCTTTCACCTGGTTCAGTTTTGGTAGTTCATATGTCTCTAGGAATGCATCCATTTCTTCCAGATTGTCAAATTTGCTGTTGTATAGTTGCTCATAATATGTTCTTATAATTGTTTCTATTTCTTTGGTGTTGATTGTGATCTCTCCTCTTTCATCCATGATTTTATTAATTTGGGTCCTTTCTCTTTTCTTTTTCTTAAGTCTGGCCACTGTTTACCAATCTTGTTAATTCTTTCAAAGAACCAGCTTCTAGTTTCGTTGATTTGGTCTACTGTTCTGTTGGTTTCTATTTCATTGATTTCCACTCTGATCTTGAGTATTTATCTTCTCCTGCTGGGCTTAGGCTTTCTTTGCTGTTCTTTCTCTACCTCCTTCAGGTGTAGGGTTAGGTTGTGTACTTAAAACCTTTCTTGTTTGTTGAGAAAAGCTTATATTGCTATATACTTTTCTCTCAGGACTGCCTTTGCTGTGTCCCAAAGATTTTAAGTGGTTATGTCTTCATTTTCATTTGTTTTCATGAATTTTTTAGATTCTTCCTTAATTTCCTGTTTGACCCATTCATTCTTTGGTAGGATGCTCTTAGCCTCCATGTATTTGAGTTCTTTCCAATTTTCCTCTTGTGGTTAGTTTCTAGTTTCAAAGCATTGTGGTCTGAAAATATGCAGGGAATGATCCCAGTTTTTTGGTACTGGTTGAGACCTGCTCTTTGACCCAGGATGTGATCTATTCCGGAGAATGTTCCATGTGCACTAGAGAAGAATGTGTATACTGTTGCTTTGGGATGCAATGTTCTGAATATATCTGTGGTGTCCATCTGGTCCACTGTGTCATTTAAAGCCTTTATTTTCTTGTTAATCTTTAGCTTAGATGATCTGTCCATTTCAGTGAGGGGGGTGTTAAAGTGCCCTGCTATTATTGTATTATTGTCAATGTGTTTCCTTGATTTAGTTATTAACTGGTTTATATAATTGGCTGCTCCCATGTTAAGGGCATAGATATTTGCAGTTGTTAGATCTTCTTGTTGGACAACCCTTTAAGTATGGTATAGTGTCCTTCCTCATCTCTTATTATAGTCTTTAGCTTAAAATCTAACTTGTCTGATGTAAGGATTGCTACCCTCACTCTCTTTTGATGTCCATTAGCATGCTAAATTGTTTTCCATACTCTCATTTTAAATCTGGAGGTGTCTTTGGGTCAAAATGAGTTTCTTGGGGACAGCATACGGATGGGTCTTGTTTTTATTTTTGTTTTTGTTTTATCCATTTTGATATCTCTTTTGTTTGGGGCATTTAGCCTATTTACTTTCAGGATAATTATGGAAATATATGAATTTAGTGCCATTGTATTTCCTGTAAGGTGACTGTTACTGTATATTGTCTCTATTCCTTTCTGGCCTGTTACTTTTAGGCACTCTCTCTGCTTAGAGGACCTCTTTCAATATTTCCTGTAGGGCTGGTTTGGTGTTTGCAAATTCTTTAAGTTTTTGTTTGTTCTGGAAAATTTTTATCTCTCCTTCTATTTTCAATGATAGCCCAGCTGGATATAGTATTCTTGGGTGCTTATTTTTCTTGTTTAGTGCTCTGAATATATCATGCTAGTCCTTTCTAGCCTGCCAGGTCTCTGTGGACAGGTATGTTGACAATCTAATATTTCCACCATTGTATGTTATAGGCCTCTTCTTCCAAACTGCTTTCAGGATTTTCTCTTTGTCCCTGAAACTTGTAAGTTTTACTTTTAGATGGTGGGATGTGGACCTATTTTTATTGATTTTGAGGGGGGATTCTCTGTGCCTCCTGGATTTTGATGCTTGTTCCCTTTGCCAGATTAGAGGAATTCTCTGCTATAATTTGCTCCAATATGCCTTCTGCCCCCCTCTTCTTCTTCTTCTGGGATCCCGGTTATTCTAATATTGTTTCATCTTATGGTGCCACTTATCTCTCTAACTCTCCTTTTGTGGTCCAATAGTTATTTCTCTCTTTTTCTCAGCTTCTTTATTTTCCATCATTTGGTTTTTTAGATCACCAGTTCTCTCTTCTACCTTATTTATACTGGCAGTAACAGCCTTTATTTTTGATCACACCTCATTAATACCTTTTTTGATTTCAACTTGGTTAGATTTTAATTCTTATATTTTTCCAGAAAGGGATTATTTAATATCTTCTATGCTTTTTTCAAGCCCAGCCAATACATTGATAATCATCATTCTGAACTCTAGTTCTGACATATTCCTAATGTTCCTATTGATTAGGTCCCAGCCATATGTACTGCCTCTTGTTCTTTTTTTCTTTTTTTTTGACGTGAGTTTTTCTGCCTTATCATTTTATCCAGATGAGAATACATGGATGAGAGAACAAAATACTAAAAGGGTAGCAATGACTCCAGAAAAATATACACTAACCACACTAGAAGAGACCCAAAATGGGGGGAAAAAGGAAAAAAAAAATCTATATCTCTATCTATATTGATGTATATCTATCTGTCTCTCTGTATATTTATGATTAGACTCTTGAATAGAACAGAGCCACACACGTGATTTTTGGTGTATTTTTGTCTGTTGGAAGAAACTGCCTCCCAAATTTTTAAAGAAGGAAAAACTAATATATGTACAAAAATAAGGGTATACACAATGAAGGATTGGAATATGACTGTAAGTATAAAAATTAAAAAAGATTCTAAAAAGGAACTGGTAAGATAAGAAGTTAGTTGAAAAAAGAGAAAAGAGAAAGAGGAAAGAATGTGGTGAGGCTGGAGACTAGAAAAAAGCCATGTGCTAGATTTGGGGAATATTTTTTATCTATTAAAAGAAACTGTATCCCAAAGTTTTAAAGACAAAAAAAACCTATATGTATACAAAAAATAAGCTTAAATACAATGAAGAGATAGAATATGATTAAAGCAATGAAAATTAAATATTTTTTAAAAAGTTATTGCTATGGTAAAATAGTTAAAAATCATTAAAATGGGAAAGAGGAAAAAATTTAAAAAGAATAAGAAAAAATAAAATTAAAAAAATTTAGCTTTGACGGACTAAGAAATCATTAGATAAAGGCCATGAATTCTACATGGTGCATTTCCCTAGCTCTGGAGTTCTACAGTTCTCACTGATCGTTGAACTTGGTCTTGGATGGATGTTCTTGCAGATCTTCTGGGCAAGGGGCCTGTTGTATTGATTCTCAAGTGTCTTTTCCTGTGTTGGAACTGCCCTGCTCTTGCCAGGGACACTGTAAGCAATCTGCTTAGGTTTGCTGTCCATAGCTTTTGTTCCCTGAATGCTTTCCGAACAGCTCTGGAGGACGGGACTGAAGATGGAAGTCTCTGGCCCAGAGGAACTGAGAGAGCTTAGGGCCCACTCCTCATTGTGTCCTCAGAGAAAAGCAGTCAATCACACCTGTCTCCCTGGTCTCTGGCCATATTCAGTGCTCACCCAGCCTGTGACTGAGCATTTCTATCTTTGGCGCTCGGCCCCATTTGGAGTCTCCAAAATCAACAGATTCCTGCAGCACGCTCCCATGATGCTCCTCCTTGTGGAGGAAGGAGGGGCATCTTCCCAGATCTGTCTACTTGTGGGGTCCCTGCTCGAAGAGTAGTGGCCCAACTGCACCTCAGATCATAGTTTAAGGTAACCCTGATCTGAGAACCCACTTCTTTGCTCCATCTCTACAGCTGGCTTTCCTGGTCCAATACCTGGGAGCTCTGCCATGTTCGGCACCCCAGGAGCTTCTGTGACCACCCTCCCTGAGACCACACTGTCCCAGTGAGGCCCCCTCCCCCCACTTAGCCTCTGGGGCAACATTCCTCAATGGAACAGACTTCTAAAAGTTCCAGTTTTGTGCTCTGCTTCACTATTGCTGACTAAGAGTTGGCCCCTCCCTCTGTGGTCTGTCTTCCCAAATGTTGCCTCGGATTCACTTTCCTGCACGTCCTACCTTCCAGAAGGTGGTCACTTTTCTGTTCCTAGAAATGCTGCTCTTTTTCTCTTTGATCTCCTGTTGAGTTTGTAGGTGTTCCAACTGGTTTGATAACCATCTAGCTGAACTCCTGGGACCTGATGATATTTAGGTCTCCTACTCCTCCACCATCTTGCTCCTCCTCCTGTTGATTGGCTTATGCGCAAATCACTGCATATTTTGCTGGGTGGGGTGGATCCGGGGAGGGAGGATATATGCTGATTCCTACCCTCAAGGTGTTACATTAAAAGAAGATAAGAATAGCTCACTTAAAATAGATTGGGACTAAATTACAGTAATTCCCACTGCACCCAATTCTCTCCCTGCCCCTAGTATCAGTTACCTGTAGTCAGCTTATGTCTGGAAGGAGATGATCCTTCTTCTGATTTACTTTGAGAATGTCATTAGTAACATAATACTACATCACAGTGTCTACATCATTCACCTCACTTCATCTCATTATGTGGGAATTTTCTCATTTCATGTCATCACAGGAAGGGTGAATATAATACAACATTTTGAGAAAAAGGGATGTGTTTCATGTAACTTTTTTCAAACTGTATTCAGCTTTATTAAATATACTTTTCATAAACAATCATGGTATTTCATACAGGATATGGACAGTCAATTGGAAAGGGTATATAACAAATTTTGCTCGTGGAATTTAAGAAACAAAACAGAGGAACATAGTGGAAAGGAAGAAAAAATGAAATAAATGAAAATTGAGAAGGAGGCAAACCATAAGAGATGCTGAACTTTATGAAATAATGTTGTTAGAGTGGAGGTGGGAGGAGGAAGGGATAATTGGGTGATGGACAGTAAGGAGAACATGTGATGTGATAAACACTGGATGTTGTATGTAACTAATGAATCACTAAATCCTACCTCTGAACCTCTGAAACTTTAAAAAAAAAGAGTAAAAAACAACTTTCAAACTCCTTTCTTCAGTGAACGACCAAAATCAGAAGGCCACTATAAAACCCCATGAAGTCTTCATGTGATTCTCTGAACAGGGAAATTTAGAGTGAGGGTTGACAGTTCACATATAATATGTTGTTCAACAACATTTCATAAGCCAGCCCTGAGTTTCAGGAAATGAAGTGAAAATGGCAGAATTATCAATCTGAAGATCTACAAGTTAAGACAAGAAGTCTTTTGAAGGATGACATCTCCATGGTGACACTGTAAAGTCCAGGTTCCCTGACATACTAGGGACTTTACTTGGTGTCAGATTCTAACAGGTCTCTGGGTTTAGGGGAATCAGATCTATGCTGAATACAGAGAAGGACAAGAGGACATAAAAAAATGAATTTTAGTTTTTCCACACCACAGGGAACTTGTGCCAAGGTGGCTAATGTGAATCAACACCAATGAATCCCTCTTCCTGGGAACTAAGGGGGAGGTTTCTCAAAACCGGAAGGGAAAGGTGTTTCCCTCCTGTATCAATCTAGCTTTGGAGCTATTCTATTAGTGACATATGTCCTCTCCCCAAACAACAATGAAATGTTCTGGGGCTAACAACATAGATTAAAAAAAAGAAAATTCTGCATGTTTATAAAACTTGATAAAAAATAGTATTTCAAACTGTGTAATCATCGGAAGTACAGTTATCAAAACTGTACATGTTTCACTTGGCATCTCTAGTACCATCAGCTTTCTGTGTCTGGTTTGTTTCAGCATCTCTGTTTTGCAGGGTTATTCCCATCCTTGCTAGCATCAGCTTGCCCCCTTTTTCCTTTGGGTACCTTCCCTCCCTTCTTTGAAGGGGCCTTTTTAGGTTTGGGCTCTGGCTTTGGAGGAGCAGGGTTAGGAGATAACTTTGCAGATCTTCTCTGTGGCTTATCTTTCACCTTGGCTTTATCTTCTTTAGCATCTCTTTCAGCCGTTCTCTTGGGCAGGTGGTGACAATGGATGTAGGCACTGGATATGGCCGTGTAACAGCATGTGGACTTTGGTCGGTCCATGGGTTATTCTCACCTCTACTTCTTCACACTATTCCACATAAATCTTATTATAGTATACTATAGTTATTCTTTTATCATTAGTTATTATTGTTAATCTCTTACTTAATATAATTTATATATTAAACTTTATCATAAGTATGTATGTATAAGAAAACTCATAGTATATATGGGATTTGATTCTATTTGAGGTTTTAGGCATCCACTGGGGTCTTGGAAATTATCCCCCACAAATATGGGGAACTACTGTATGTGCTAAGACTGTGAAGGTTTACAGACCACAGAGAAGGGAGACAGGTCTGTAAAACACATAGGCTTTCTTTTTTCTTTTCTTTTCTTTCCTTTTCTTTGTTCTTCTTTTTTAAAAAAAATTTATTTATTTATTTGGCAGAGAGAAACACAGCCAGAGAGGGAACACAAGCAGGAGGAGTGAGAGAGGAAAAAGCAGGCTTCTCACTGAGCAGGGAGCCTGATGCAGGGCTCCATCCCAAGACTACGGGATTGTGACCTGAGCTGAAGGCAGAGGCTTAATGACTGAGCCACCCAGGTGCCCCTACATAGGCTTTTCTTGAGACTTAATGAAGTTCATGAACTTTCCCTTATTTCATTGAGTTTTCAACACTCTCTTATTTTTCTTCTACTTCTGTCATCAATTATTTTCAAATAAGGGTAATTATTTGGAGTGAAACCTAAGATAGAGAAGATTCTGCTCCTTCAGCTGAGTAGGTGTCCTGGATACCAGGCAATTGACAGTGACCTCTGATTGGTCAGGCTGATGAGATATCACTTGTTATCCTAACTGAAGGGATGACAGCTTGGGACCCATGTTTCTTTGGGTACTTGTCAGAACTCATGCTGGGATTCTCAGAATCAGCTAGACACCACAAATATAATAACTAAAGACCTGTGGCCAGATCATTTAGAGAGCCCTAGAAAAGCAGAGATTTTCTCCATTAATCTCTTATGTTTGGTAGGCCGTTTTCGGTATAAACAGAGGTACTTCAGCACTTGAGAAAACATCTTAAAGTTTTGGAGGCTTTCTTTCCCTTCAGTAGTTTGAATTTTTATATGTTACTTTTTTCAATAACATATCAAAGGTGAGAAATCACTTGAATCACTAAACTAACTTAGCATGGGGGTTACTGAAGTGATCTATATCACCCTTCATCCCGCCTCCAGAATGATTCCTGAGTTATTATAAACTCCATGCCTGTTAAAAAGGTGCTTGTTAGTTTTTAGGACTTCATGGCTATTTTTTGAAAACAAAATCCCATGACTTCCCTCAGGCAAGAAAATAATAGAAAATTAGAATTGTCTTTCATTTTTTTAATTCTCAGACTCAACAAGAGAGGCAACTGAAATTATCTTTCTATTTTTCTGTGTGTTTCTGGTGTGTGTGTGTGTGTGTGTGTGTGTGTGTGTGTGTGTGTGTGCCCAAATTTTTTATGAGGAAAGAAAAGAATGCTGGTCAAATATTTACATAAGGAACTTTCAGGGAAAGATTTTTCTTTTTTTCTTTGGGTGAGGAGATGCACTTAGATAGTAGTCTGTTCTATAAATAAAAGGAATGCTTTAGGTCAGTGACTTTGTTTCTACCTTCATTTACCTCAGAGGAGAGGAGGACTTCCTGACTGCATACCTATTTTGTGGGGTCTATGTTAGGGAAAAAAAAAAAACAGTGGAAAGAATGGATCCTTGGAAAATACATATTTCAAACAGTTGGACAAGGACAGCTGGTTCATTTTTTTCTTCCTGCCAAGTCATTTCCAATTACAATACAAAAAACCCCACAGTTTGATACTGGTTTTAGAACCAAGTTTTCAAAGAAACACATTGCCAGGGAACATGCATGGAATTCCCACTGATAATAGCATAAAACACAAAAGGATAGAATTTGACCACCCATGATGGTCTCTCCTTCTGGCATATCAAGTAACCACATAACAGCATATCTTTGGACATACCAAACATATTGCTTGACTATAAGTTACTTGTGGACAGGTGCTGACTTAATTTATCTTTTATACAACTCTGTAAATAACAGATACTTTAATTATCTGTAAGACACTATGTTCAAGACTGTAATTTCACTGAGGCTCCTGTGTTAGCAGGGTCTCCTAAGAAGCAGGTCTGCTAACACAATAGATACCAAGACAGAATTAAATTTGTAAGAAAATTTTGGGGGAAATGCCTGTGAACAAAAAAGGGAAGGAATCTGGGAAAGCCTGGGAGAAACTTCAGGAGTATAATGCGGGTCTGACCCCAAATGAGGGAAGGTAGGAAGGAAGTTTGGCCAGAAATGTCTTAGACCAAACTGCAATTCTAAGAAGAGTTTGGTGAGGTCACTGAGAAGTCTCAAGCCAAAGTTATTTATCAGAGGAATCTCACATCTCCTAGGAGAGGGCCTGATTTTAGTGTCCACTCAGTCACTGATTGAGAGTAGCTTGTACAAATTGTGACCCCAGAGCAAGGACAGTAATGAGATTTCAGAATGCAGCCCTGGGATTCTAGTTAATTGTGTTCCCTGAAGAAGGAGATCTGAGAGGCATATTTAAATGGCCAACAGAGCCCGTGGCAAAAATTTGTGCATGTCTCCAGTGATAAGTGGAATTTTTCTTCTTGGACAAGATCTATAGATTATAATGATTAACTAAAATAATATATATAAAGGTTTTAGCATAGCACATAGTGATTGAATGATAAGAGGCAGCTCTTTTGTTATCGTTAATGGTATTACCCGTCAAGCTACCATTTACTGAACCTTGTTATGTACTAAACACAATGATGAGTACTTAACATGTTATGGGACATACCAGAGAGAATACTTGTTTTGGTGGTAGACAAAATGAAGTTCAAAACCAGGATGGGGCACTTACCGGTTGTGTGACAACATTTGGCAAGTTATTGAAAGTCTCTGAGCCTCAGTTTCTACATCTCTAAAACAGATATAAAATGCCCATAATAGAGGATGGTGGAGGGGTTAGAATAAATAAAGTAGGAGTACCTGGTACATATCAGGAATACTATAAACAGTTCTTGTTATTGTCATTTCCAAGCATCACAGAACCTAGCAAAATTGTCAGCCCTGAGAGGCTGAATTGTATGGACCATGTCACCATGGCTCTCTAAGCCTGCAGGCTCTCTTTCAGCCCTTGCAGGAAGCTGTGCAAGGGGGATGACAGCTCAGGGATATACTTCCTTGTTCTCTTCCCTGTGAGACCTGGCTGTGTCCTTCTACCAAAATGTCACAATTCTTCACAAGATAGTGGACTTCACCCAGTTCTCTCTCCTGCTGAATTTTGATAACTGCTTCCATTCCTTTCTCTTCAGGTCCACTGGTGGTGAGACCTTAGCTGTTACTATCCCCAGGTTATTGCACTCCCCTTTGTTTTTCTTCTTTTAATAATTTATTTTATTTTTTCAGTGTTTCAAGATCCATTCTTTATGTACTCACCTTTGTAGCTTTCCTAAATCCACATATTGTTGAATCATCTTGCTGTAATACCTCCTCTGAATTATTCTACTTTGAGTAGGTCTTCACTTTCTTGCAGTGGATTTTTAGTTCCCCTTTCCTCAATCCTAATCCTCTCTCCATGAAATGTATCAGCATTAGATGTCCTTTTAGTTAAAAATAGTAATTTCTTAAATAGAGAAGATGAAAGGGAAAAGAGTGGTGAAGTTGTCCTGTATTTGGAATCTGGCACCAAGATAATTGGTTTGACTTATGAAAAAACTTACAATCTCTTTCAAAGAAAATAGTTTGTAAAAAAACATGCTAAGACTTAGAAAGAATAGTGTGGACAAGAAACTCTATCCTTGACTGCTGAACCCCTGGATGATTTAGGGTACACCCCTGAAGTTCTCTGACCCTTAAATCAGTATGTAGGAAAATGTGTGGCTGAGACCATTTTGGCTGGAAGAATAGTGGCCAATAAAATGCTATCTAAGGAGGGAGATTTGGTTTTGGGGTTCTTGGAAAGGTGCTTTAAAATTCTTGGTCAAAGGACAGCTATGTCAAGGCAAATGATTTTGTCTTCTGTGCGTTATTGGAACCCACATGGAAGGATCTTTTGGCTGACATTGAGGACATTGCCAGGCAATAACAGAGTGACTGGGGCTGGATCCTTAGGTGGATGGTGGGCTGGCAGGGGAAACATCGTACCCATGAAAGGCTTGCCTACTCTCCAGCTGAAAGGAAGCCTAACAGCCCTAGAATAAACTAGCTGGAAATCAGTGGCCCTAGGTAGAAAACATTATTAAAGACAAGAATGGAAAATCAGACACCATCAGTGTGAATGTGAAAGCTCCAGACAGCAGACAATTTCAAAGAGATTTGCAGAGAAATTTTCAAGAACTCCTCAGGTGTATTCTGTGTTTTCTTGGACCAAAGTCTGGTCTATATGATACCTATTCTTGAGACAGATGACCTGTTCTCACTCTCTGCTTTTTGGCATTGAGAAAAAGCAAGGAGAGCTTTCTCCCTGGGTGGGAGGTGTTTTCTTAATGGTTAAAGGAAAGGTTTTGGCTCCTGTTTTGGAAGTGGCCCCACACCACCTTCATTAATTATGTTTTAAAGGATGTGAGTGAAACTTTATAATTGAAGAAAGAAATTGGATTGACTTTGCTTTTTTCTGGGGGAAGAAATTCAGAGTGCTCAGCAGCTGAAACAATAGATGCCAGGAATGAGAGGAGAGCAATAATAAAATTTGACTGAAAGCTGTGAATGGGGCAAAGTTTTCCTTGCCTTTTCATACACTCCCGATTGTGTCCTCCACTGTTGTCTTCCACACGTCATTTGGCCATCCTCTGTGGCTTGACTTTATGCTGCTATTAATTTCCTTTTCGAAAAAAGTGACAGACTGCAGAGCACCACACACTTTTTCGTTACCACCGTCGAGTCACTCTCTTCCATCCCAAGTGCCAAGAACACCAAGCACAAGGTCCTTTCTGGAAAAATACAAGACCATGTAGGTGAGTGTGGGTGACCCACTTTGCCTGGGAGGTCATGCTCAGAAGAAGAAATACAGGATTTGGAGCAGATGTTCTTGTTAAATGTTTGCAAACTATGCTATTTGGGCAAATCTCTACCTCTTTGAGGCTATCTGTAAAGTGGAGCTATTGTTAAAACTCAACCTTGCATTATTGTTGAAGTGAGTAAATGAAACAATGTATGTAGATATACTTTGTGAACTGTAATTTACTAGGTAAATATTAATTGTAATTAATATGATCCATGTAAGAAAAACACTTCCATTTCTTTCCAGTTGACCTGTTTCCACATTATCTTTTGATGCTATAATCACTTTGGGAAATTTATCTTTGTGAAATTAATCCACTCATATTTATTAAGCTCTGTTTTGTTCAAGGCCTTGTGTTACATTCTCTGGAAGATAAAAGGTGGATTAGCACATGGTTCTTGCTCTCTTGGATCATATAAACTAGGCAGGGATTTAAGACACTCAAAAATAACTGCTTTTATCACCACAACCTATTTTTTCACTTTATGTGGTCCTAGTAGTATTGTGATCATGAAGCACTCTCTCCTTTCTTCCTTTTCTCTATTCTTAGAGTATTAGTTGGAATTTGATTTTAGGCAATAGAAATGAACTCTGGGTGAGGTGAGTAAAAATTAGAATACTGGGTGGGACATTAAGGCAATTAGAGTCAGGAGGTGTCTTGGTAGGTTCCCTAAAAGCAGAACCTGACAGGGGGATTCAGGTTCCATGGTTTACTGAGGTGTTACTCTTTAGGAAAACTTGTGAGAAACTGAGGAAAGTACTATAGGTAAGAACAAAGAACCACACAAGGATATGGTCTTAGGAAAGTCTATGTTTGCTAGGAAGTATATATTTTATTTTATTTTTTTAAAAGATTTTATTTATTTATTTGATAGAGAGAAACACAGTTAGAGAGGGAACACAAGAAGCGGGAGTGAGAGAGGGAGAAGCAGGCTTCCCACTGAGCAGGGAGCCTGATGCGGGGCTCAATCCTGGGTCTCCGGGAACATGACCTGAGCTAAAGGCAGTCGCTTAACCAACTGAGCCACCCAGGCGCCCCAAGAAGTATATATTTTAGGCTGGACTTTCATACCTCCTTTTCAGTCAATCATTGGCTGCCTTGGAGTGGGGACACTGAAACCTCCCAGGCATTTCTGAATTAGATAGCCCAGTCATTGAAGGGCAATGTTCTGGAGAAAGTTGCAGGCATACGCTGTGAGAAGCAGCACACACAGAGGCTGTGTAGTAGATACACTGGCTGGTACAGGGGACATAGACAGGATAGCACAGCATCTACTATAGGAAGACAAGAAGATAAGAATAAGGAAAGGTCATGACCCAGAGCACTCTGAGAATACAATGGGTCTCAATATCAAAATGAGTTAATACTGTATTAGAATAAATGAACACCAACCACTTTCCCATTACTGGAATACTCTGCTTAAATTCAAAGCCCAGAAAGTGGGCCTATGATGGGAAATTAAAATAGAAAATTTCCCTTTTGCTGTGGGTCACTAATCTGGGAATATGCAAAATTGAAGTAAATCCATCTATGGTAGGAGAAAATGAGGCCGTTCTCCCCATACCTAGCAGGGAACAAACTTGAGAGAGAGATTCGGAGATCTTAATCATCAGGCATGGTTTTGCCCCAGAGGAAGGCAGCATCATTTCTTAACTTCCCAGGTAGTCAGTAAGCTCTCTTTTGGCTTCAACTATGATTTATATCACTTGGAATCAAATGATTTGTGGTAGGCAGAACATTTTGGTCCTCTGATGTTACTCCTGTGAATGTTATGTTACATAGCAAAAGGGACTTTACAAATATAATTAAGGTTGCTGATCAGCTAGACTTAAAATAGGAAGAGTATCCTGAATTATTTGGGGGCAGGTTTAATATAATCACATAAACCCTAAAAATCAGAGATCTTTCTCTGCCTGGTAGCAGAAGAGTAAGTCAGAGATTTTAAGTGCTATTGTTGGGTTGAAGATGAAAAGGACTACATGTCAAGGAAATGGGAATCTTAGTTTTACACGGGCAAGGAAATGAATCCTACTTTAAAGTGGAATCTCCCCCAGAACTTCTAGATTAAATCCCAGCCCAGCTAATACCTTGATTTCTGTTTTGTGATCTCTGAGTAGTGATACCTTAGGAAATGTTATGCCTAAACTTCTGACCCACAGAACTGCGAGATAGTGAGTGTAGAAAACTAATACCTGGACCAAATAAGTGGTACTTTTTCATTTGGTAACATTTATGGTGCCTTTGCCTTGTGACTAAATGTTTTAGAGCCACATGAATACAAACACTAAATACTAAGAGTAGGAAATTATGCAAGGCTCCTCTTAGAGGCTTTATGGCCTCTTGATAAAGAACATTTGCTCCAGGGGCACCTGGGTGGCTCAGTTGTTAACATCTACCTTCATCTCAGGTCATGATCCCAGGGTCCTGGGATCAAGCCCTGCATAGGGCTCCCTGCTTGGTGGGAAACCTGCTTCTCCCTCTCTCACTCCCCCTGCTTGTATTCTCTTTCTCACTGTGTTTCTGTCAAATAAATAAACAAAATCTTAAAAAAAAAAAAAAGAATGTTTCCTCTAGTGTTTAAGAGTCATATCTTACTTGTCTATTTTGCTTCCTAGCACATAATAAATTTCAACGAAATCATTTTACAATACTGTTAGTTCAACAGTAGACAGTGCTAGGGAGTAAAAAGCTAAGTACTTTACTGTACATTGGAAATCATTCTTTAAAGAACATTTTCTGGTTCCTTGTTTGGCTTTCAATTTCTGTTAAAGGTAAAGATGAAAAAAGTCTTTTGAATGTGTAGGGTTTTTTTTTTCCCCCTTAAAATATAGAATTCCTACTTTGGTTCTGGAACTAGGATTAACTATGAGTCCTTATGTCTCGTGATTTAAATGCCCCAACCATCAGCATATGATTCAGGTGTAAGACTGGGAGCAGATTTAGAAATCAGCACACTTGGCAATTACATATGCTTTTCAAAAATTTAATATAATTATGCATAACCAGTGCTTTTCCCTCAGGGTGACTCATACTGGTGTCCAATCTAGTTACCAATATTTGTCCTTCTGTTTCTGTTACAGATTGTGCAGGGTGTCCTGGTCCTGCCTTTGCATTTTGATACTCTAGAATAAAGTTCACACATATGCCAGGCAGGTGTCTGGAGCTTGCCTCTTCACTCTTTTGATCTCCATTAGTTCCAGTTATCAGTTCCTCTCATGGGGCTGGTTTTGGGAACTTGCAAACAACTAGTCCTGTACACTTTACACTAACTCCAAACTATCTCCTGACTGGCTTACTTCCCCTCCTTTTACTGCCTATTTCTGCATTGAGAATGGGGATGCTCCTTACATGACCCCAAGTTTCTGTTTCCTTATGGTTCCTGTACTTGTGAGGACATATCTAAGTGTTCATAAATTTTCATATCTTTCCATAAGATAGCTAATGACTGTTTCATAATTCAGAGCTGTAAGAGTTTAGGGTTTCAATAACTTTTTGATCCATGTAACATATCTGGGAAAAACCAAACAAACTAATAAAAGAACTATTCTATCATGATTGACTCTGTTTTTACAGATGTGCTACTCTTGAAGTACTGCTGTCCTTGGAATTGTAGCTTCGCCTCTGAAAAGGGGTAACCGTATTAAGTAACAGTTTGGGTCTCTCTTTGACATATTCCCTTGAGAAGTGTTAAATGTTGCCATTATCTTGACAGTTCAAAAGCTAGTCATATGGTTGATAGTTTACCAATGAGATAAATGTGGAAAATTGTCACTTTTCCTTTAATTAGTTCTGTCAGTAGAAACTTGGCAAGAGATAATAGTAAGGAGATATTGGCATTTAGGCATATTCCTATTTACTTTTGTGATTTAGGATTATGATGACTTTCATGTATTTTTACAGTGACCCTGTCCGGTTTAGAAGTTCTGAAATTGCAGCATCAAATCTCTTTTCCCATTCCTCCAGACAGAGATAGCAACATTCACCAAACTCTGGAGTTTTGATCAGATATAGCCACACAACCATAAAACACATTTTATTTTATATTAATGAACTAACATTTATGACTTGCAAAATAGGTTTTTTATTTTCTTTTTATGAAAAAGTTTGCTGCATAATTTGATCTGTATTTTGTATTTTGTTTTGTTTTTGTTTTTTCAACTCTTCACCGTGTTTTGCATATTATAGGTATTGTTTTTAAACCTAAAATGAAGGGAGCTGTTTTTCTTTTCCTGTCTTATGAGAGAGCCTTGGGACACATGTATGACTATGGTTTTTTTACTTTTCTGGTTCAAATTACTAGAATTTAGAACATAGCCTTGGCATTCTATTAAGAGAAAAACCAATGAAGAATTAGTTCCTTACTGATTTAAAAACATCTAATTTTTTTTTTCAAATGCATGATGCTTCCATGAAGGAAAGAAGGTAACAGACATTCTATTTAGGCTAGGAGAATCAAGTTTAACAATAATAATGGGTACTTTTTATTGAACTCCTTGTCTGTACCTGAAAATTTACATGAATAATTTTACCTTTTGTTTTTGTTAATGTGGTGGGCCAGGTACTCAGGCAAACACACCCACTGAAAACTACTAAAAACACTATAAATGGTGCTTAAGAACATCAATGAGCAGGTGATAAAGTTAGGAATTGTCAGGCTAAAATCAAGGCAGGTGAAAATAGAAATCCAGAAAGCTAAGCTACCTATAAATTTTAGTTTTGTCTTGAGGATACTTATTGAACCTAGTAACCTTCAGCTTCAGCTTCCTCATAAAGTTATGAGACAGGAAACAAAACTCAGATGTGAAGTCTAGTAAAGGACTTTCTTTCAGAAAGCTGGGACAGGAGCCCTCCATATAAAGTTGAATTGGAAAGTGCTACCCTCCCCCCACACTTAGAAACAAATGGATGGAGCATGTGAAAAAGATTAAGAGACACAAAGGAGAGAATGACATATCTGTACAAGATTAATTTGAGTTTCATAAAGAGATAATCAAAAGAATAGGAGAATTTTTCAGAATTATTGAAAGACATAAATCCTCAGATGCATAAAACCAATGAATCCAAAGTAGATATTAAAGAAGAAACATTCACTGATACACATTAGCTTGAAACCAAAGAACACAAAGACAAAATATCTGTAAGGCAGTCAGGAGGAACAAATGGATGACTAACAAGGGATGGTTGACAACTTATTTCTTATAGCAGTAGTGGAAGCTAGAAGGCAGTGAAATGGTATCTTCAATTTGCCAAGAAGAAATAATTGCCAATGAGGAATTATTTTTTAGTACACACATATTTAATTTTCTATAAAATAGCATACATCATACATTTTAAAGTCATTTTTTAAATTAAACATTAATTTTCATGTGATTGTAGTTTCACAGTCTTACAACAATAGTTGTGAGAAATACTACAGAGAGATCCCTTATACATTTTACTTTGTTTATCCCAATGGTAACATTAAAATCTATACAACTATGTATAGTAGCAACAACCATGATGTTGACATTGAAGTCAAGACTATTTCATCTCTACAAGGATACCTCATATTGTCCTTTTCTTAGTTATACCCACCTCCTCCCACCCTCCACTTCCTACTTAACCTCTAGCAACCAATAATATGTTTTCCATTTGTCTAATTTTGTCATTTTAGGAATGCCATATGAATGGAATAATGCAGTATTTAATCTTTTGAAGTTGGATTTTTCACTCAAAATAATTCTCTAGAGATTTACCCAGGTTCTCAGTAGTATTTTAGCAAATGAATGTAACAACAGTAATGATAATTAAAAAAAATTCTTTTAAAAATATTATTTTAAATATTTTATTTATTGATTTGACAGAGAGGGAGAGCACACACAAGCAGGCAGACAGAGGAAGGGGGAGAAGCAGGCTCCCTGCTTGAGCAGAGGTCCTGCCATGGGGATCAACCCTAGAACCCTGAAATCATGACCTGAGCTGAAGGTAGAAGCTTAACCAACTGAGCCACCCAGGCACCTCCAGTATATGCATTGTAATAAGTTCCCAGAATGATCTTCATATATGGAAAATACCCTGAGAAACTGTCCATATTTGTCTGGCTCTCCTGAAGCCCTAAGTCCCCTTGGACCATATCTGATTAAGCCACCCAGGCACCCCTAGAAATTTTTAACTCAGTAAGAGTATCCTATAAAAACAATGGCAAACTAACATTTGCAGGCAAACCTGTATCAAGATTACTTCCAAAAGATTATCTAATTTCTTTTTTAAGATTTTATTTATTTATTTGACAGAGACAGAGACCATAAATAGCAGAGAGGCAGGCAGAGAGAGGGGAGGAAGCAGGCTCCCCACCAAGCAGAGTGCCTGATGTGGGACTTGAACCCAGGACCCCGAGACCATGACCTGAGCCAAAGGTAGAGGCTTAACCCACTGAGCCATCCAGGTGCCCAACATTATCTAATTTCTAAAGGATATATTTCAGGAATGATGAAAATGATTCTAGATGGAAAATCAGATTCAGTAAGAACAAGTGAGCAAAGATAATGATAAACTTAAAGATGGGGATGAAAAGTAGGTTAACATTAAAATGCTGAAATAACAAAACTCAAATATTGGAAAACAATAGAACTTGAGTTGGGAAGTGACTGAAGTTAAAATTGTGCTGTATGAGGAATAAAGACATTGATTTTGATGGCATATATGCTATAATTTCGATGAAGACCACTAAAAGAATAGAAATACTACACAAACTACTAAAGGAAAAGTGAGAAAAAAATAATTTTTTGGAAGGTAATGAATGAGAAGGAA
This sequence comes from Spilogale gracilis, assembly GCA_004023965.1. Taxonomy (NCBI): domain Eukaryota; kingdom Metazoa; phylum Chordata; class Mammalia; order Carnivora; family Mephitidae; genus Spilogale; species Spilogale gracilis. The sequence continues at coordinate 33,076 of PITA01005053.1, read as the reverse complement.
AGAAATATGAAAAAAACAGAATACATAGAAAATACCTATTAAGATAGTAGGTATAAGTAAAAATGTTAATTATAAAATATATATGAAATAAATTAGCCAAATATGAAGATTGTTAGACTGATTGATAAAGTAAAAGGAAGATGGAAAAATGTTCTACCATTTCCCCATGGAGACTGATGTCAGGGTTGTGGGATCAGCTCCACGTGGGGCTCTGAGCTGAGTGTGGAGCCTCTTTAAGATTCTCTTCCTCTTCCCCTCTCCCTCCTTCCTGCCCTCTCCCTCTCTTAAAAAAAAGGAGATCTATTGTTGCAGAGCAACTCCCTCTTGTTAAAAAAATACATTTAAGTAAATCAATCACAAGTCAAAGAAAATATCATAATGAGGTTAGAAAACATTTCGGATGGAGTGATAGTGAAAATACTGCTATCAAAACTTATGAGATGCGGATAAAACAGCAGTTAGAAATTTTAGCTCTTGATGATTATATCAAAACAAAACCACAGATTAAAACTCAGTGAGTGACATATTAAGAGGATAGGAAAAGGAGAGCAGAATATATGCAAACAATATGGAAGAAAGGAAATAATGAAGATCTGGGCCAAATTTAATGTAATGGAAAAGAATCATTTAATAAAAAGGATGAACAAAAAACTTAGTTATTTGGAAAGTCTAATGAAATTGACAAATTTTAGTCAAGATTGATCAAGTAAAAAAGAACTGTTCCAACTAAACAATATGAAAAACATAATTATAACTGCCAGCATTAAGGAGATAATAAAAGGATAGTATGAACAACTTTATGCCTGTTAAATTCCTAGGAAACTGTAACTTAATGAAACTGAGTCAACTAGAAAGAGAACACATGAATTGTCATCTAACCACTAATGAAATTGACAGGTAGTTGAGGATCTCCCCACAGAAAAAACTCCAGGCCTTAGATGGTTTCACCATCGAGCCCAATGAAACAGTTATGGAAAAAATACTTTCAATTTTACAGGAACTATTTCAAAATAGAGTAAAGAGGGAAATTTCCCAACTCATTTTATACTGTTCATGTAACCTTGACCCCCAAAACCTGATGTGAGCACTAGATGAAAGAAAAATTGCTGGTGAATCTCATTCAGGAACATAGATACAATGATTAGCAAAGCTTATTCAGCCATCTAAAAAAAATACAGCATAGATATTTAGTTTTCTTTATCCTAGAAATGCAAGTTTTTTAAAAAAGAAAAATCAATGTTACTCTCCATATTAACAGATAAAAAAATAAATAATATATCAATACATACTGAAAAATATTGGATAGAACTCAACATCCATTCATAAAAAAACCCTCTTTAGTACACTAGAAATGAAAAGCAGTTTGTCATCCTTTAATTAAATTGAATTTTTTAAAAGACTGCAGCACATAACAAGCTTAATAATGAAACACTGAAAGTTTTCCCTTCGATATTAAGAATAAGACAAGTGTTCCTATTTTTATGTCCATTCAATGTTGTACTGAAGGCTCTAGCTAGCACAGAAAGTAAAACTGGGAAAAAAAGACATTAATATTGCAAAGTACTAAGCAAAAGTGTCATTAACAGATATTGATTCTTTGTATAGAGAATAAAGAACTACAGATAAAATTAAAATGAATAATGCTTAGCAAGTTTGATGTATACAAATTTAATTGCATTAATGAAAAGAAAAATATTTCATTTATACTAACATAAAAATATAACCTATTTAGGAATAAGTGTAATAAAAGATAAGGCCATTTTTGGAGTAAATTATATATTGTCTCTGGTTTTTTAGCAGCTCTGCAACAGTACTAATATTATCCATCAAAGAGGTAAAGCAACTTACACAAATACCACATACATGAGAAGTGGAGGTGGAGGGGTATGAACTTAGGTTTTCCGACTCTAAGACCTGTGCTTTTCTCCACACTGTGGCCCTGATTTTGGTGTGTTCAGCCCTACATGACTCATGGGCCTTGGCTACCCATCCCACTTCCCTGCTAGAGAACAGTGACAACTTGTGTCATCTCCAGGTTCTTAAATACCAGCAGCCATATTCATTCCTTCTTCTCAGGCTCCCTTGGGGGTAAGATCTGGATGTCAGCATCTCTTCCATGAGCAAGTGCCCAGCAGCCTTAGTGTGGGGTCTGATCTTACTGGAAGAACGGGTGACATAATCCGGAAATGTGGGGAGAGTTGAAATGGGGCAAATTTTGACCAAGTGGAGAATACACATGGAAAGGAGCTAGCCATTAACAGCCGGTCTTCCTCTTTCCCCCTCCACAGGTGGCTCCATGCAGACCTGCTGGGGATGTCTGTCCTCTGTGACAAGGCAGCCAGCTGTGCTCTCCTATGAAGCTGTGGCCAGTTTAGTAATGCACCATTTTATATGTGTTCTTCTATTTCCCCTGACTCACTTCCTTTTTCTTTCACTTCTCTTGCCTTCCTAAGATAAAACTTCCAAAACACTAAAGCTCTGCCTTGGGGTCAGATTTCCCGGAAACCTGGGCTTTGACATCTCCAAAACTCAAACAGGTGTCCCGATCTATTAGTGAGCTTTGAAATCATTTTCAGTACATTGCTATCAGCATTTGAAAATATAATGAAATAGAAGAGAAGCAAAATTATCAGCATGCATCATAGAGTGTGTTTAAGTACCATTTCCTAAAACTCTTATTTCTGTGATGTATGTGTGAGGATGTGAGTATATATGTATTGAGTTGTGATGTTAAATGTGTGTCTTACAGTATGTTACAGTCAAAATGTGAAAGCCACTGGTCTAGGCCAATGGGTGCATTGAGCTCATGTTATAACTGTGACTTCTGCTTGCACTGTCACAAATGTCTTGTGGAATTTTTTGGTGGCCTAACTCCTTACTTTAACAAATATTAAAATGTCAAAATAGATTTCATATAATTTAGCTCTATAGGGTCAGTTTATATTTGTTAACTGCCATGTTAGAGAAAATATTCTGAAACAATTCCTCAAGGCTAGGTGGCATGCTGTGTTTAGAAAAATAAAGGGGATTATCTAAAGAATAAAATTTAATGATGTCTAGATGTGTTTATGGTTACACAGGCAGTTCCATTTTTTCTAGTGACAATCATTGATAATCCAACACAATATGCATCATACTTTTCCTTAATGATGATTATGTCTTTGAATTATATGCCCACTTTCCCAAGTGCAATGACCTATTCGATCTCCTTAGAACATCGCGATTTGGAGAATCCTGGAGGGAAAATACAATCCCAAAGCTGTGCATGCACTTGCTGACTTTAAAAACAAACACCCCAAACAGGTTTTAGTTTGCAGTGTGTGTACTGATTTAACCTGAAGATATTAACTGAGAACAGCTGCTGAATTGCACCTGGTAAAATATTCTGAGGTAAAATATTCTGGCAAAACACATAAAAGAGAAAAACAAGTAAGAAAGTTTGTGAAGACACAGAACAATTTTTAACGTATGGTCCAAAAATCAAAGTAATGGCAAGTGTTGTCTTAATTCCTCTCTGATTCTACAAAATCATCCTAGAGAAAGCCAATTTGCATGGATTCACACACTGTTCAAAATTCAAGGACATGATATTAAGTTGCCAAAACCCTATTGAATTGCTTTTAATTTTATAATAATTTCTATGTAGCCAAATGATAGAGTTAGCTTTCTTACTTGGTAGTCATAACACAGTAATTTCTACAGTTACTACCAAGCCTACTGGAAATTTAATGCATTTGGAAGTCCCTAAAGAGAAATTTCAAAGTTCATTCTATCCACACCCAGACGGTCAGATTGTTAAAGCCTGGCAAAGGCAGAGAGGTTGTTTATTTTCCATGTAATTATTGTACAATAACTAGTGAGTCCACATAATAAAGGATTTGTAAGGCATTTGCAATACTTTACTTATTCATGCATATTAGTTGTATGCTAAGTGAATTTAAAGAATAATGTTAAAGGGAAGGATGAATACATTTCATTCTTGAAGAGCTGTTTTGGAAGTTATGCCTTGACCAGAGGAAATTCCATATTCATTCTTCATGCTGTGGAGTCAGTAGTAACAAAGGCCAGATATCACATGAAGGGAATGCATTTTGCAGAAGCCACTCTGACTTAGAACACCAGGTCTGCTGGTAATCTTCACATCTGTGCACAAGTCCCATTACAGTCCCTTGTCTTGCAGTATACTTGTTGATCACCTTTGTGGCAGATCATCTTCCTTATATTCATCTTTCTTTGCCATGTTCAGTTTCTCTTATTAAAGTCTATAGTTTGTTTCCCTGTACTCTGACTTTGGATTGGTCGCGAGACTTGTTTTGGCCAATAGCATCAGGAGCTAAGTCCAGTATGCCAGTTGCTTTGTTGTGCTTCTGCTATATTTATGAGAAGAACATTCCCAGACTAATGCTAGTCCCAGGAGAATGCTGAGAGACATGTGGAACAGATCTATCCAGCCAAGTCAAATCTGAATTAGCTAACTTCTAGTCAACTTGCATTGCATGAGCTAAATAAGTGGTTATTGTTGTATGTCTGTGATGTTTTGTGGGTTTGTTATGTAGAATTATTGTAGCTGACTGATAGGCCCTCCAAATCAATTTATGATTTTCAAAATATCCTGGCCCTGTCAGATTTTGGAAACTTATCTTTGTTTTGTGGAAGAAATAAGAGACATAAATTGGAGCTCTGGTTTTAGTCTTGAGCTCTATTCATGTGTCTCCTCTTTCTGGGGTTCACAGGGACTTCAAACAGAGGTCAAGTCTGGCAGAGTATCTGTGCATTTAATTCTAAAATAAATGTGTTTCAGCTTCTCTAGCCAAGAATTTGTCTATAGTCAGTCAGTTTCCATGGGTGTGTACCCTCACTAGTTCCTGCCCTCTCTCACCATGTCTGAGATTATGCAAAGTTTCATGTTAGAACCAGCTGAGTTGTAAGAACATTCAAAGACATTACCTCAAGTAATTTTGACATATGTAGGAGTTATCATTGTGTATATTGAAAATATTGACATGATTAGTAAACTTCCTGTAGGAGAAACTTTTTTCCCCCCTAGGTGGTATTTATGGAATTATCTAGCAGTAGATCCTAAAACTTTAGGATCACAATCACCATCCTGTATAGTCCCTACTTTGTAATAAGTTCATGATATCTCATAGAAGAAACTGACATGTGAATGTGTCATATCTTGTCCAACAACAGATATGCTGCTTCAGTAAAAGTTCATGGTAAGGGAGCCCTTTTCCATCTATTGAGATCTCTGCAGCATACAGTAACTTATAGTTGAGCATATACTGTCCCGAAAAATGCATTAATCCACCAGGAGCAGTAAGTATTTCTAAATCCAGATTTACCTTGGCCAGTAGAATCTAGATCTAGAGATTCCTTGGAATTCCTGAGATTGATAAAATGTGTCTCCTCCCTCAACCTAGATATGGCCAAACAAACCTATTCCTTTTCTTTTTTCCTTTTCTTTCATCCGTCCTTTTTCTTTCCTTCCTTCCTTCCTTCTTTCCTTCCTTCCTTCCCTTCCTTTCCCTTCCCTTTCCTTTCTTTTCTATTTTTCTTTTCTTTCCTTCTTTCCTTCCTTCTTTCCTTCCTTTCCTTCCTTTTCTTTCTTTCTTTCTTTCTTTCTTTCTTTCTTTCTTTCTTTCTTTCTTTCTTTCTTTCTTTCTTTCTTTCTCTTTCTTTCTTGTTTCTGTAGCTTCCATGCCAGTGTGAAGCCCTATGCAGGGCTGGAACTCAAAACCCTGAGATCAAGAGTCGAATACTCAACTGACTGCATCACCCCGGTGCCCCTAAACAGGGCTCATTATTATAGCTGGGCTCATACCACTGAGTCTTTGATCCTGTAACTATAAACTCAGTGTCCTTCAGCTGACAGATCTGGCTTCTTATTTTCTGAATTCCTCCAAACATGTTCCTGTAACTGAATCCTATATTATTTGAGAACAAATGTCAGTTGGCCCACTTAGCACTGTCTATCATGTTCTCAGCTGGGCACACTGAATGTGGAAAATCCATTTGTTGTAGAAAGTGTTTTTAGCCTATGAAGTTCATACTGGCTGTGCTCCTGCTTACTTTCCCCTAGTAGACCTAAACACAAGACTCTAAAAAGAATCATGAAGTGCTGTATTATTCCCTAGAAAAAGAGAAATAAATACTTGGAATTCCATTAAGACAGGACACAAATTTCTCCATGAGCTAGGGAAGGTTGGTTGAAGAATCTCATGATTACTCAGCAACAACTCAGTACTCTCCGTTATACCTGGAGAAACTAGTGTTCCCAAACCAGAGTATCTTCTAGTACCCAAAGAAGACTTAAGTGGCTCCGTAAGCCTCCCCAGGGAACACTGACTCTCCAAGATGTAACATCTCTTGCTTCTGAACCACATTCAAATTCAGTCACCTGTGGTTGCCCACAGAGGGCATATAAGCCTGAGATGGGGATGCCAGAGACTATCTAAAATATCCCCCAAAACATGGGGTATGTCCTGACGCATGCTCAAATAACTCTAGAATTGCCAGTTTAAGCTTCTAAGGTATGTCCAAACAGTACTGGAACTGTATATCCTGTCCTCTTGGAAGTTTATAGAAGCATCAAAAGAACTTGTTGAGACCCTCGAAGTAGTGAGATAGGTATTCCAGGAGCTCAGCCTAGCAAATCCAACTCAAACTAGGATGGACTCTGAAACACTGATGCAGAAATTTTTTCCCTACCCCTTCCATAATTGTGAGTGTAGCCAAGCAACCATCTGAGACTTATTAGATTAACAAACAGCAGTGGAGAATCTGTGATTTGTAAATGCTATCTTAAGATTGGATCAAACATTTCCTGTGATTGTCTGCTGACTCTATTGATCTGTCACTAGACTTTGAGAGCTCTAAAAATATTATAGCAGGTAAACTTAACGATTCACCTAGACGCTAATATTAAAAGCCACAATGAGGGTAGGAGATTGGAGACCCTCCTAGCTACCAACTAAAGCCCTGCAGTAAAACCACAACTGGGAACCTGGCTGAGAAGCCCCAGGGAAAGGAGCTGTCCCTGGTTTTGGTGCTGACTGCCCACAGCTTGCTTGCCCTACAAGGAACAGAAAGAAATTTGTGTTAATCAGCTGGTAGTCTTGGTGAGTCCTATCTAGAGACGAGAGATAGGAGAGGAACAAAGAAGAAAGGAATGGAGGGGGGGTAGCATAGATCTAAATATGAACTGGGTAAAGATGTCCAGTTTGGCAGTTGCTTTTTCTAGCCGCTTTGCAGCTAATTAAGAGAGAATCCCAGTGCCAGCTTGACTATGTGAGGAAAACGAGATACAACTGATCCTGGAATTGTTTTGCCCTATATCTAACAACCATTGAAGGAAACAACTTTTTGGGAGGTCAGAACCATAATCAAAGAGAGTTTAGTTACAACTTTATAGTTACAAACTACTATCCAATTTAAGAAGAGAGGGTGGAGATTGTGCAAAAGGGTATAGGCGCTACGTGCTTTACAAAAGGCAGTATAATCTTTTGTGTCTCATCTGACACTAATAGTCATGTTGCTGTTAAGCAAACTCAGCCAAGCATATCCAGACTAATATTCTACATCTGTAACCATCAAGTGATAATCAGTGGAAAGAAAGTATAAAATCTGCTGATTATGGGAGAGGTCTCAATAAATCTTGCCATCTTATGGATGGTGCCCTTGAATATATGGTTCCAATCCTTGCTTTGATTCTCTTTGTTTGGGGTCTATAGCTGTCTGATGTGTACCAAGTCATTTTCTCCACCAGTCAGACTTAGGATTCAGGGCAATAAAGAGAAGATCTCTTCCCTCATATCCTAGTGTTAAAGCATTGCCTGCATGTCTCTACATTGCTTTGAAGTTTTATTCTATGAGAACTGGACACCAGATAGTATTTGATCCCTCTCCCCAAAGATTCTTTCAGTCTTTCCTGGCTTTTGGCCTATTGTCTGATGTCCATTTTCGTACGGACGTTTCACCTGTAACAGCATGTACTGCCTAGCTGGGCACCAAGGTTGACTTCTGCCTATTGTCACTGTTGCTATGTCTTCCTCTTTTCTACCAACTGACTGATTCTAATCACAGTTTTAACTCTTGTTTCAACAGATCTTTCATGACAAAGAACTATGAGAAGCAGTTTAGTATAGTGGTTAAGACAAACTCCAGAGCCATACTGTGCCTGGGTTTGGAGTTTGTCTCCGACTCTGACTAGCTCTGTGTCTTTCAGTAGTTTACTCATACTCTCTGTGCTTCCATTTATTTGTCTATAAAACAGAGATGGTAATAATGGAGCCTACCTTGTAGGACTGTTTGAGTATTAACTGAGATCCATTCTCAACAAATTGGGCCAAGAAAAGTATAACGCATGCTTTTTATGCTAATTACTTTACAAGAAACATCTTTTATTGATCCTCACAAGTCTCTGAGGTGAGGTCATTATCTTCACTTGACAGTTAATGTCAGAAAAAATTAATAGCATTTTAAAGATTAAACATCCACCAAACTGTATGGCTAGGACTTGAATATAGGCCTAATGCCAAACACTAAGCTTTTAACATTTTATGACCTTGGATTATTAGCTAATTATCTTAATCCAGGCCTATTTCTGCAACTCAATTGGACTTATAAGCCTTTATCTCCCCTTGCCCTGGTCTTCTCAGATTCCTGGTCAGCCCTGAAATTGTGCAATTTACTTGATTACAGCAGCATGGATTGAGGGCATTGATCACAGCAGGAGTGAACACCATAGGACAATAATCCTTTTGTCTTTTTTGTCCTGTTGAGATCAGCTCATTCAAAAAAGTAGTCACCTGGTCATGGTCTTGACTGTGTGGGGCAAGTGGGCTTCTACTTTACCCAAGGAAATCCAGATGGATATATGCAGTTGCAATCTGGGTCTATAGTGATGTTCTTCCGGAAACCCAATGTGATAGCGGATCAGTAGAAAAAGGTAAAAGAAATTTAAGAGTGGAAATGAAGAATACGTTTTCTTTTGAGAGAAAACAATTTCAACTTAGTAGAATACTAAACCATTTTGAAAATACTCTATCAAGACCTGGGTTAGCATAATATAAGAATTTCAAATAGGAAGTTCATTTTAAAATTCAGAATAAAAACAAAGGTAAATTATGAGGGCACTTTCTTTTTTGTGTGTGTCAGAGAAAAATTTTATTAGAATGAGTATTTATTAAGAAGATGATGCTTCAATAGGGTTTTTCACCTTCCTCGTGACCTATTAAGAAGATACATAGAAAAGATAGTAGGTCCTTTTTTTTTTTTATCTTATTTTATTTTTTTATTTTTTTGCCCTCCTGCTTTTTTTTTTTTTATTGTTACTAAATTTTTTTTTCCAGTGTTCCAAGATTCATTCCCCATTCCCCACACCCAGTGCTCCACGCTTTAGGTGTCCCCAGTAACCACCACCAGGCTCTCCCATCCCTCCACCCCCCTCCCTCCAAGTCCCTCAGTTTGTTTCTGTGTCCAAAGTCTCTGTTGTTTCATTTCCCTCCCTAGATTACCCTAGTTCCCATTTACTTTCCTTCTCCCACTGTCCTCCAGGTTACCATGAGGGCACTTTCTTGCAGTGAAATCTAAAGAATAGGCAGTGACTTGCCCTAAACACATTTGGGTTTGGAAAAAAACTGTAAGGTGTATGTATGTGTGTGTGCTTGTGTGTGTGTGCTTGTGTGTGTGTGCATGTGTGAGTGTGTGTGTGTGTGTATGTTATGGACTGAATGTTTGTGTCTCTCCAAATTCATATGTTGGAATCCTACCCTCTAATGTGATGATATTAGCAGATGTGAATTTTGGCAGGTAATTAGGATTAGTGATTATATCATGAAGATGGAACTTTCATGATTTGTACCTTAATAAAAGAGACCCCCAGAGAGCTCCCTCACCTCTTCTACCATGTGCAACGACCATATGAGGACCTAGCAAGAAGTCAATAGTCTTTACCAGACACCCAGCGATGCTGGCACTCTGCCCTGACACTTCCCAGTCTCCAGAACTGTAAGAAATAAATGTTAAATGTTTCTTATATAAGCTATCCAGAGTATGGTATTTTTGTTATAACAGCCTGAAAGAACTAAGACAGTGTGTGTGTATATGTGTGTTTGTGTGTGTGGTTTGTTTTTTAATCCCTTCCCTCACAAACCAGTGTGAGAAACCAATTTGAAAAAGGCAGTGTTATGGTTCCTTTAACTCAAAGAAGATCCAGAATTGCTAAGCTATTTATATTGCTTTTTTTGGATCTCCCACAGTGGAACTTATGTGTTTTAAAAGTGTTGAAGGAAAAAGGAAACCTTCAAACTACTCAAGGATTTGAATTGCAATGTTATCTAAAACTGTACTTAAGAGAGAGATTTATAAAACACTAAAAGGGATTAATTAAAACCTTCCATGAAAAAGCAGGCAGCTAACAATAAAAACTACCATAAAAATAAACAATAGAACTCTTCAGATTAAACAAGTGTTTCCAGTCTCTACACTCTCAAGCACTCTGAACATATAATTCTGTCACTGTTGCTATTATTATTGTTAGATAATTGCTTCAACTTAATAAGTTATAAATCTTCTGTCCTGTACAGGATGTATTATTACATAATTAAATGTCCTAATGTATATACATGATTGCTGGTTCAAAGTGTGGCTCTGTCTTCTTTCATTGTAAGTTAATAAATGAAAGAATTAATGCTTTTAGGTAGCAAATGCTTTCCTCCTGAATGTGGAAAAAATAATTTATTACGTTTTAATATTTACATCTCTGTGAAAAACAACATTGATCTATTCATCTTGATGTTCTTTTTGAAATTTATAGGGCTGCTACAATATCGTTTTAACACCTCCTGCTGCCTCTTTCTGCATGTCTTTTTTTGCTTGGAGCCACTCCTTCCCCCTGACCTGGTTCTGCTAGTGTTACCTTTTTTTTTTTTTTTTTTTTTTTTTGAAACTGGATGACTGTTACTGTTCTCTAATGGTATTCCGTTCTCTGCTGGTACCGCACAGAGTATCTTGCTGGGAATCAGTCTCCTGCAGCTGCCACCTCATCTCCTCCTCCTTAAATTTCAGATGTCCCTTCGTTCCCCATGTTCTCAGTAGATGACCTTGTTATTTCACTGGGGAAAAAAAAAGCAATCAGAACGGGACTCACTGTCTTCGGTGCCATCAAATCATATTTTCACCAGTACTTTGCCTTTCCTCCTTTCCAGATTAACTACACCTGTTCCTGTTCTAAAGTTAAGATCTCCACTTGCATAGCGGATCCTATTTTCTTTTGTCTAAACTGGACTTTTCTCTTGGAGGTATCCTGTTTCTGTCCATGAATTCCACCCTTTCTAATGGATCTTCCTATCAGCATACAAGGTTGTTGTAATGACTCTCACCTAAAAAATAACCCCAAACCTTCCTTTGATTCCCTCACCTTCTCCAAATCATTCCTCATGTCTTTACACCTTTTATAGCAAATGATTGAGGAAGATGATCTATTCTTGTACCCTCCCCTTCTCTCCTTTCCTTTTGAACTCATTCCAGTGAGGGTTTTGTCTCCATCATGCCACTGAAACTACACTTGTTAGTGTTACCAATGACCTGTGTGGACAAATACCATGATTTAATTATCAGACCTCACTCTGACCTTTCAGGAACAATTGAAAGAGTTTATCGCTCCTTCCTTCCTTTGAAACACAAAAGTCTTTCCTTCCTTGGCTTCTAGGACACCTCAATTTCTGGTTTTCTTATTGCCAAGCTTTTTTGCCTGTACTACTTCATCTTAGGCCAAAATCTTTTGCTGGTCCTTCTTCCACTACACACCCAAACACTAGAATGTTCCAGGGCTCCTTGGACCTTATCAGTTTCTTATCAATACTTATTTTTTGGAATGACATTGTAGTGTTCAGTGGTTTTAAACAGTATCCACTTAGGTCTCCAACATTAATATTTTCCCCGAGCTCTAGACACTTTAGTGGCTTACCCAATACAGTATTTCCATTTGAAAGAGCAATATACAGGTCAAATGTAACATGATCAAGACAGTTCCCAGTTTTCCCCATGGAATCTGCTTCTCTCTGAGAGTTTACCACTCAGAGGTAAATTTACCTAGAGGGCTTAAGCCAAAAAACCTAGGAGCAATTTTTCAGTTTTCTTACCAAGAAGTATACATATCCAACATTGAACTTTTTGTTACTTTTATTTTCAAAACATCACCCAGACCTACCCACTTCTCACTGTCTCTACTGCTGTTATCCTAATCCAAGCCGCTGTTAATTTCCCCTCTAGCTCACTGCTCAGGCACCCATTCATTTAGCAAATAGCTTTAATGTAACTCAGTAATGTGCCAGGCACTATTCTTGGTGCTGATTTTGCAGCAATGAGCAAGCTACATAAAAATCCCTGCTTTAAAAGAACTCAAATTCTGCCTTAGGGAGGTACCTCATTATTGGACTCCCTGGTCCCTTTCCTTCTCCTCTTCCTTCAGTCTATTCACATAACAGTCAGAATAACCTGTTAAAAAATCGAAGATCAAGTTGTTCCCCTGATGAAAGCCCTCTAGTGGCCTCTCTGACTTCACCCCAACTGTTCCCTTCCATTTAGTGCAGGCAAACACCCCTTCCCCACCCTACCCGCCAAGCACACTAAGCTCATTCCAGCTTTCTGAACTTTAGACACACTGTTCTCTCTGCCTGGACATTTCTTCCCTCAGCTATTTGTGTGGTGTACACCCTAAGTTCATTCAGACTCTGCTCAAATATCATTGCTGAGAGTTTCTCCAAGCACCCTCTCTTAAATAGCTGCCCTCTCTACCCCTTGACCTTTGTTTATTTTCTCTGAAGCATTTGCCACTACCTGACATAATATTATATATTTATTTGTTTTATCTGAACTTTTTTATTCTCTCCTGGTTGAATGTAAGTTAACTGAGGTAAAAAATTTTCTCTTTTTTGTTCCTTGTTCTTTTTCTAGCACTCAGAACATTGATTGTCATATGGTGGGCATTGAATAAATATTTTGGTGTATAAATGAATTAATGAGTGAAAAAATGCCTATGTCACAATGGAGAATATTAGAATTAAGAGAACTATATTTAGAATTAAGAGAACTCGGTTGTAATCCTGGTTCTGTTATTGAGTAGTTATGAGACATTTGATAAGTCATTTTGATCTCCTTGGGTCCCAGTCACTGTACAATGAGAAGTTTGGACTGTCAGCCTTAAGATCACAATTCTAACATTCTCAAATTCTATATGCATAGTATCTTCGCCTAAAGACTGACTCCTGTGCCTCATTTGGCCCAAACAGGACTGATTGCTTTTTTTTTTCTAGAGCTGCTGGGAAGGAGATACTGGGATTTTTCTTTTCTGTGCATCCTCTCGGGGTTGAAATTCCCGACAGGAGGGAAGTGACAGCATTTGCAACTGCACAAACATTTCCAAGTTGCCTACTGAAGGGAAGGAGCCAGAGTAGAGGGAAGAGATTCAATGGTGCTTTGATCGGAAAGTTCATTACATTTGCTTTCGATCACAATGCATACTCACTCAGGTCTGCAATCACTTACTCTGTTAGGCAAAAATCCTAGCAGGAAAAAAATAGCATGTGTGCACGACTCCATCTGTGTGAGACCCTGCCAGAAACATTTATGAATCACTCGTCTCCTGATAGACAACTTGCTTTCCGAGTTTGCAATCATATTTCCCACAGATGTTGCCTTTGAATTAGCCATTGTCTCATTTAGTTTTTAATGCTTTCTCCTGTTTGAGACTGTAATATGGGGTAAATCCCACCTACTATCAAAGTTCGCAATGCTTGCTCAACATTAAAGGAAAGAGGCACTTGGGGCAAGTCAGGGAGCTGGAATCCTGGATTCTGGATAGCCACTTCTCCACAAGTTTGGAGTTCGGTATTTCTCAAGTCCTGGCATCAGGGATGTTTACTCTCAGGTTATGCAAAGTCCCAGCTTGGGTTCTGGAAAATATGAGATGACAACACTGTCTGAAAGGAGTTTCTTGTTAATTCCTGGAGACATCTTGCTTTTATTAGACCATAGTTATTGTTGTGTTATCTATCCTGAGCAATGAGGATGTCATGTCACTCATTTTATAGAACTCACAACTATTGTGGCCTTTATTGTCTGGCAATTCACATTCTGTTATACATCAAGCCTGCTTATGGTTATGTTTGGATCTCAGATGTTACTGAGAAATTTTGGAAGGTAAATAGATTTTCTCAAGGTGTATTTAGAAGTTAGCACATTATATTTACAGAAATACATTATTTTCACTTCTGAATCACCCTGTCATTCAACCTCTGTTGATTTTTCATTAATTTCAGTTTGATTTTCCTTCTCTTTTCCTTGAGATAAAATATTAATCAAAACCCTATAAACCAATTGTTGTTTCTTTATAAACACCATGTCTGAATGTGCTAATGGTGTGTCCAATTTCAGACATATGAGCTTGAACTTAAATGCAAATTTTAACTTCCTTTATAAAGGAGCTGATGAAAATCTATTGTGAAAAGGTTATGAGAACAAGCTTATCTTATAATTGCAGCCAAGATTCAAGCCATTATTTAAGACATGAAGCATTTGGCAACAAAAAGATTGTTGTCATTAAAAAGGAAGCCCAACACATTATTCTTGGGCTGAGAAAAAATAATTTAGCTGTCATTGTTACTTAAGGAATGGCACAAGAAGATGGCAGAAGTTAAAATGAGCAGCTTTACCTTAAATAGTGTAATATGTGTTTTTTCATCTAAAGAGCAGAGATAGTTAATAGATATTTGGTGATTGGCTTAATTCTGTTAGAGAGAGATTCACTGATTGGCCAGTACTTGACATTTAGCTAAATTTGTATTCCGTAGTGCATGTAATTGAGAGAGAAGCTAGTAGAACTTCACCATAGTTGTAATAAGGAGATAAGAATCTCTTCTTTTCTCAGAATACTATCAACAGTCTGACATCTATGACTTAACAAAATTGTTGCCAAATTGGTAAGTATTCTTATAAAATCTTCATTTTTGGAAAGAAGCATTAGAGTGAGGTCACTGAGGTCATTTTAGGCAGGGTTACCATAGCCTGAATGAAGAGGGAAATGAGCCCTGGAAATAGGCTGAGCTGAATACTAAGAAGGTTTTATTATTTTGGGGGGGCTGCAGAAAAGTCCAGTGTCCTTATCAATTCCTCCCAAATAGTTCCTCCACGTGTCCTATCCCTTGGTGGTTATCCTGAATCATTGCCTAAAATGGTGCTGACTGTGTCTTTTCTCATCTCCTCCTAATGTGCTGTTACTTCTCTGTCTCCTTATTATGAAGGAGGAATTCAATGGATATATTCCAAAGACATTCTTTCAATGGGTTTTCAAATGGGTTTCTTGCTCTAACATACTATTCTCAAAAACACAACTTTTTCTTGTCAATCATGCTTCCCATAAGCTCGCATTGTACTTCTCTATGACTATACTATCTTTTGCCATTTTGGGGTGGGGAAGGGGAAAGAGGTGGCAGATTCAACTTAAGCCAGGAAGGAGTGATGAATGAAGGGGCTATTTCTCTATCTCTCATTCCATGAGAAAATTAATGGAAACCAAGGAGGGATGACAAAGCGCCTCAAACTCACCAGTCCCTCTTCTCTGATTTCCTACCAATGCCTCCCATTGAGCACATCTGACTGAAAATTCAAGGGAACTCCTTGATGCAGGTCAACCTCTGGAGCACAGAACAGGGTGGAAAAGATTGATGTGTGTTTCTAGATGGATAGATAGAGAATATTTAGCACATGAATTACTTCTTTCCTAACCCTCTTTGGGCTGCTTTCTTTTCCTGTCATTTGGTGTCCTTAGCAATTCAGAACTAATGCTTAAATTCTAAGTTATTAAAAAACAAAGCAGAACAAACCACTAATTCTTGTGTGAAGGTTAAAATGAATTACGGAACTGATGTACCAAGAAAAGGAATGAAACAAAGATTTCATTGAAACAAAGTGTATTGCTTCTCATCCACAGTCTTCACAAACCTAAGCAGAAAGTAGGAAAGTAAATCTGCTACACTGTATTGTATTCTCTGGCAGTCCCAAGTACAGTTATAAATGAATCTGGAGTAATGTGTTATAAATTCTTTAAGCCCGGGGTAGGTAACTGAGAGCTTGTCTTATTAAATTATTTTTTTAAAGATTTTATTTATTCATTTGACAGAGGAAAACACAGCCAGAGAGGGAACACAGGCAGGGGCAGTGGGAGAGGGAGAAGCAGGCTTCCCGCCCAGCAGGATGCCCAATGTAGGGCTCCATCCAGGGACTCAGGGATCATGTCCTGGGGTGAAGGCAGACGCTTAACAACAGAACCACCCAGGTGCCCCACTGTTTTTTCATTACTGTTGTCTATTTCTTTTAGTGTATGTCTTCTTTTTTTTGCATCCCTACTCCAATCATTTTTCCTTCTCTATCTCTCATGTCCATTTATTTATTTATTTATTTATTTATTTATTTATTTATTTGAGAGAGAGAGGGAGGGAGAAAATCTTAAGCAGGCTCCATGCCCAGTGTGGAATGTGACACGACTTGATCTCACAACCCTGAGATTATGACCTGAGCTGAAATTAGGAGTTGTTTAACTGACTGAGCCATCCAGGCATCCTCCTCTCATGTCCTGTTCAATGACTATCTTGCCCTCTCCCTTTTTTCTGACATTCATGAAACCACTGTTGTAATTAGATGAGAAACTATCAGTGTATTTCCTTTACAATCTTTCCAGAGGTAAGGGGGTATGCGCTAGTTCCTTAACTAGAGTGAAGAAGATGGGAATTCTTGGCTGAGTAAGAGAAATATATTAAAGATGGACTCCCTACATATCCTGCTCTCCTTTAAATTTCCACCCTGGAGAGATTATGGAAACCTCCACCTCATGGGGGATGTAGATTATCTTTCAGAGTTGTGGGTGACTCCATTTCTGCTCTTCA
This sequence comes from Spilogale gracilis, assembly GCA_004023965.1. Lineage (NCBI taxonomy): Eukaryota > Metazoa > Chordata > Mammalia > Carnivora > Mephitidae > Spilogale > Spilogale gracilis. The sequence continues at coordinate 16,130 of PITA01005053.1, read as the reverse complement.
GCTTCTCTCTCTCCTGTGTCCTCATGCCACCTCTTCATCAGATTAACTTCTGGCGTTCCTTCAGGTTTCATCTAAATGCCATTTTTTTTAGGCACGCTTCCTCTAATTCCCAAACTGGGATAAATCCCTTGTTCTGGAATTTATTACAGTGTAATTAATCTCCTATCTGTCTTTGCCTTTATTTCATAATAATCTCCAGAAAGGCAGGAACAATAAGTGTCCTATTCATCTCTATATCCCCCAACACCACACAGGCAGTGGGTACTCGTTAAATACTTGTGAGTAGAAACTGAATCTGGTATCAGGCTGCAACCAGGGTGGTTGAAAACCCAAGAGCTTTCAGTCATAGTAGGCCACCCCATATGGTCAGACTTCTCAACAAAGTCCTCTTTATTTTCTATTTTAATTGCTTTTTTGTTTGTTTGGTTGGTATTTTGGTCGGCAGGGGAATTAAAAGTAGAATTATGCATTTAGCTGCTAGTATAGTGGAATTACAATATTACTGCAATTTACAAAAGCTCCAGAAGATTTGGCAAATACTTTTGCCTGCTGCATTTTTGTAAGTATTTATTTTGGGAAGAGGCTGCAAATTTAACTTTCTTTTCATGCTCCCTTTCTTGCTTTATTTCTGTCTGAAGGGAACTGATATGAAATGAACTGGAAACTTTAGCGTTCTCTTTGTTCTTTTTTAACTCTATTATTAAAACAATATGGAGAGAACACTGGACTTGGATTCCCAAGCCTCAGATTGCAGCCCCAATCAACCATGTTTTTTTTATCTTTAAAATAGAGATAATAGTTTTAGTTGCTTAAGGTCATTATGAGGATTAAATGAGATGATCCACATAAAACATTTAGTGTACAACTTTGCACACAGTAGATTCCCACTAGATGACAGTGGTGGTGGAGATGGTGACAAATGCTAAATTACTTGAGATAGATAAGTATTTTATCTACATCACAGGATTGGGAGAGTCATGCACAAATGGAAAAAAAATATGTGAAAGCACTTGGTAAACTATTTAATATACAACATTAATGATAGTAACATTGGTAGTAGGTAATAATGGTAAAAATAAATGTATAGTAGCACTATACAAGTAGCACTATTGTTCCAAGTAGCACTCAGTTCTGTTCTGAACACGATACACTTTCTGTTTCCTTGTGTGGGGATTCAACAGTTATTACTGGGAATGGAGTGTAAATGAGCCAGCAAAACACTCATCAAATGGTTTATTTTTCTAAAATTGATGTATCTATTTCAGAACCTGAGAAGTTAATTCCACATTTCACAGGCTGTTTTACCTATGGAGTCATGAAAGCCAAGAAAGTTGTTGATTTAACTTCATATTTGTGACAAGTAACACTTGCTTGGCAAACAAATAGTCCTGAACTGAAGGAGATAAGCTTGCTATAAACTTGCAAGTCATTGCTTCGGGTTTTGTTTTGCTCTTTAGAGGAAAGACTATTGGTTGCTTTTGTTCTTATCGCAAACAGCACGGATTTCCAGATTTCCAGCGGTGGTGGGGTCTCTTGCAGAAGTAGATTGCATTCCCTTCCAGATTTTTCCTTCAGTGCTACTTTGTAACAAATCTGTAAGCGTTGGTAGGGTTCTAGCCACAGCTAATTCTTTCTGCTGGATGTCACAGAAGAAAGAAGTATCTCAGAGAATTTAAGTTTGTGGGGAACTCTGGTAATCTCAGAACTTCAATTTACTATTTCATTCAGTATGACATATCAGAACTCTTTTTTTCCTCTTTAATTAGCAGTATCAAGGAGAAATGAGTACATGATAAAAGACAGGGAGGGAAAAAAGAATATAGGGCATAAAGAATTGATAATCAGCCTTTGAAGGATTTTGAACCTCCTGTTACTCAGTAGTAGGTGCCTCTGAAAAGCTGTCTGCTAATCCGAGCCATAAAACGTTAGCTCTAGCAAGTGCCTTGAAGTCTGTGAGTTAACCTCCTTCCTTTGCCAAAGAGGAATCAGCTCTGTTCCTGATGATTTCGCCTTACCTATGAGCATTCTGCTCACTGTCCTTTTCTGCATCTCTCGTGTTAGGTCTTGGTTATCACCTAAACACTTGCCAGCAATCAGTGTAATCAGTGTTGGCAAAATATAAATGTTAATGCCTTCTAATCAGCGAGGCTTTTTGAAAACTTGGGCTGAAAGCCTGGAATAATCCTACTTAGCTCTAGAGATGAATGGTGCAGCAAGTTTTAAGAATTTTTATTCTCTTTAATGATGGTGATAGAAATGGCATTCATGTTTACGGTGATAGAGGAAAGTGCAGTCATGTGTTGTGTGGGCATGTGGGAGTGTGTGTCCTGACCTCACCACATGTTTCACATTCTCAACTTTCTTGGTGCATTTCCTTCTAGCTTCTGTATTATTTAGCAATAAGTCTGGGTGGAAGGCAATGCCTCTGCTACCAAATGTTGCTGGAGCAAATTAGCCCTACCACTGTAAAAACTAACCATTAGTATCTCCTTGCTACATGGGAAAGTGGGGGTATCTATGCCATCTGTCCTTTCTGGATGCCCTTCTGTGCACTGAAATTGACCAATTCTCTCATAACTAAAACTCCCTTTTGGCTCTGGGCCTAGCCCCATTCCTTCTCTTCTTTTTCACAGATTCCTGACAAAAAGTCAGGGATTTGGCTCCCTGAGGACTCAGAGGGTTAAGATGTTTCTACTGCTGGCAATCTAGGTAGAATAGTTGTAACAAAGGCTTTTAGACAAAAAAAAAAAAAAAAAGCCATTTTGCCACTTAGCCTTTGACTTTAGAACGAATATGTGATGAGTCATCAGGGTGAATATTAAAATGGGTTTTATTAAATGTAAAATAATTGCATTTCAAGAACTGTGTTTCCCTAAAGAGAAAATGTCCATAGTAAGCACATTTTGGACTTAGAGTCTCACAATGGGCATGTGTCAGTGATTGCCCTAAAAGCTTTTACAGGGACAGGTACGTGTTCATGTCAAGAATGAGCACTGCAGGGGCATCATGGTCTAGTTTCAACTGAGTACTTTTGCTAGGGCTTTTCCTCCCTACCTCTACACCCTTTTTGATGGATAAGAACTGTACAAGGCTCTCTTCAAGGGGAGCTTAAAGTATATCAGGCTGTAAAACACAAAGAAGAGTCTGTGAGCTGCCTTTGAATTGGGGAAGTCGGTAGCAAACTCTGGGCATAAGTGAGCTTCTCTTTTCTAGACATTTCCAGTGTGGCCTGCAGGCAGCTGATGATGGTTGGATAGAGTTTTCTGAGAGAGAAGAGCAGCTGGTATGACTCCTTAGCTTAGCCCGGGGAACTCACTGACATAACCTTGAGATATGAGAGGAGACATTGCATTGCCAGTGGCCTTCATCTGGGTTCCAGGAGGGTCCCCTTTGCTAGACAAACAGGTTGGGCTGTTTTTCGGTAAGGCAGCTTCTTCTTGTTGTGTGTCCCCTCCCCACTTCAGGTCTTTCCCCAAGGTGACCTCATTGCCAAATTAAGACAGGCTTAAAAAAAAAAAAAAAGACACGTTTTTTATTTTACTGATATTATGACCTTTTCCCATTTTAGTATGTCTTTCTTCCATAAAATGATGGTGATAATAGTTGGTATTACTTGTTTTGATTGTGCACCTGGCAAAATTTGTACTTTGGCAGCCTTCTGCCAATTCTCTACTTTATTTTTGTGTTTAATTTACAGATTCCTGAAGTCCCAAAGTCTGGAATACCAGGATGTGCAGGCCCTCAGGGGCACTGGTGGCCAGGAGAATTTGTGAGAAGGAGGGTCTTGGCAGGCATTGTAGGTAAGGTGGATAGGGATATTGAGTACTAAAGGAAGGAAAGCATAAGCAGACTCTTGATAGGAAGTTAGAGGAAATGTGGTAAGGAAGGAATAGGCCAGGAAAACCCTGAGCATTGCAGATGGAAAAGAAGTAATCTTAGAGGCAGAGTCACAGCATATCAGTGTTCGCTGATCAGGGTGTAGGGCTCTCTCCCGGAAGCAAGCATGTTCCTCCTCTTGGGCCTCCAACAGATACCGTGTTGCACGGAAGCCTGAAACCCCACCCTGCCTTGCAACAATGCAGAGAAGTGGGTATTGCTAGGGGCTCCTGCTGTTTTTCTGTTTCAGTAGAAAATCAACTCAGGATCAATTTCAGTACTTTCTATTTAGGAGGCGGATGGAGGGGCTAGCCATAGGAGTCTGTGTATCAGCAGAGCAAGGGAACCCTGATATCAGCACTTCTTCTGATTGGCAGGACAAGGGGAAGCTGGTGTCTCTCCAGATATCCCAAAAATATAATAGGAAACGGTAATTAAAGAATATGGTAAATGAGAAGTACATATAATTTAGCTGATGGAACCCTCATGATCTACTCCTTAGTCTAAATGTCTAAAATTACATAAGGATAATGTGACTCTATTCTTACTATAAAAGATTAGGGTAACCAGAAATACAGAGAGTAAAAATGGCAAAAGCATACAGGCAAAATAGGTAAACACTGAAAAATATAATTCTTTATCATCATTTCATTTTTTTCTTTCCATTCCAAATGTCAACATCTTTCTCAATGGCAAGTATTGATTTCCTCTAAAAAAAAGTCTTAGTGTTAGTCATAATTAATAGCATAGGGAAGAAAAGCCCATTTGCCAACATCGTCACCTAAACAAAATATTGTTAACATTTTGAATTCTACATCCAAAAGTAATGGATGAAAAAACAGATACTACATTGCTGTTTCAGTTTACATTTCCTGATTAGTAGAGAGAGATTCAACATCTTTTCTTATGTTCAGGGTCATTGTGCCACCTTTTGAATTTACCTATTTGAAATTGACCATTTAAGTTTTCAACATCTTATGTAGCAGTCAGTTCCTGGTAATTAAGTTTTATCAAAGGATAGAATGGGTCCTCTTTTTTTGACTTGACTTACCTATTCTGAGAAGGTGAGATCTTGATTTTGGATTCAGAGAACTTTGGTTCAATTCCTGGCTTTGTCACTTAGTGGGCAATTTACTTAGATCTTTAAGCACACCATCAGTAAAATGAGAACCTATTCCATAGAGTTTATTGTGAAAATCGAGTGATGAAATCCCATGCGAAGTCCTTTTTTTAAAAAGGTTTTTTAAAATTTATATATGTGAGAGGGAGAGAATGAAAGAGAGAGAGAGAGAGTGAGCGAGAGAGAGAGAGCACGAGAGCGTGAGAGGGGAGAACGTCAGAGGAAGAAGCTGACTCCCCACTGAGCAGGGAACCAGATGTGGGACTCCATCCTGGGACTCCAGAATCATGGCCTGAGCTGAAGACTATCGCTTAACCAACTGAGCCACCCAGGAGCTCCATGTGAAGGACTTAATACAGAATTCGGCACATAATATAAATAATGGTGTTAGTAGGTAATGAGAGGAATTCCTGATAGCTATAAAGACCAACCTCTCGGGGCGCCTGGGTGGCTCAGTTGGTTAAGCAACTGCTTTCGGCTCAGGTCATGATCCTGGAGACCTGGGATTGACCCTACATCGGGCTTCCCGCTCGGTGGGAGGCCTGCTTCTCCCTCTTTCAGTCCCTCTGCTTGTGCTCACTCTCTAGCTGTGTTTCTCTCTGTCAAATAAATAAAATCTTAAAAAAAAAAAAAAAAAAGACCAACCTCTCTCCTCTACCCCAACCGGTATGGTTCTTCCTCCTCAGCCTCAAATCCACATCATTTGGAGATACCTGGGAGATTCATTTTGAGTTGGCTGAGTTAGCTGCAATCCTTTTGAGATATTTCTGCACATTAAGGTGAATGTTCCCTTTGAACCTGTGAATTACCTCTTTTAAAATTTTAAAAATTTGAAAATTACTAACAAGTTAAAAGGTTTGGGGAATGCTTCTGTGTGGACCTTGATTTAAGTAAAGCACAGAATTAAATGAATCAAAATAACTATTCTAGGTTGTAAATTGTAAGAGCAAAACTAAAGTGAATGAAGACCTGAATATATGAAAAAGAATGAAGTTTCACAGTTTTCTGCTAGAATATTCTGGAGAATTATTTGTCATTATTGTCAATAATTACAGTAATCTGGAAATGATTTTTGATTAAATACTACCTTTGCAGAATGGGTGTGGCTAAGGTTATTTCATAAAAGTAGAAATTGGTAATTTCTCATAGAAAATTTGTTAAGGGGGCGCCTGGGTGGCTTAGTTGGTTAAGCAACTGCCTTCAGCTCAGGTTATGATCCCAGAGATCCAGGATGGAGCCCCACATCAGGCTCCCTGCTCTGCGGGAGGCCTGCTTCTCCCTCTCTCACTCACCCTGCTTCTTTTCCCTCTCTCACTGTATTTCTCTCTGTCAAATAAATAAATAAAATCTTAAAAAAAAAGAAATTTGTTAAGGAACCTGAATAGTTATGAGAGAAAATTTGCAGTGTTTCTTCTTTTTCTTCTTATTACTGAATTATAATTTGCAAAATCATAAAGTGTTATGTAAAGGACTTGTAAATGTTACTCTAGTCTCCCTTACCAATAACTTATATTTTATGAAACTGAAATTTCTATTAAAATTCAATAGGTAGGGGCGCCTGGGTGGCTCAGTTGGTTGAGCGACTGCCTTTGGCTCAGGTCATGATCCCAGAGACCCGGGATTGAGTCCCACATCGGGCTCCCTGCTCGGCAGGAAGCCTGCTTCTCCCTCTCTCACTCCCCCTGCTTGTGTTCCTCTCTGGCTGTGTTTCTCTCTGTCAAATAAATAAATAAATAGAATCTTTAAAAAAATAAGAAAAATGCAATAGGTAGAACTGGGGATTTGCAATAATAATCCTGATATCTCTATGCAACAGAGACCATTTTCCCACTGATCTACAAAATTTACATGGATTTTTGAGAGAAAGCAGATGTTCTGTTCTGTTCATGGATATCAAATGCATGTGACCATGAAGGGGCTTGTTGTGGGTAAGCACACTAGAAACCAGGCTGGTATCTTAATCTAAGTTTCACAGTTCTCAGAACTGGAGCTCTGGAGCTCAAACAAAACCAACAGCTGAGGCAGTTAGGTTGATGGTTACTTCAGCTGCCCAGCTTCTTGCATCTCTAAATGGTACCTCCTTCAGTTCTCGGAAAATGAACTATTATAAAACAGTGTTGGGACTCACTTGTAGCTCTAGGGGGCCTTTCCTTATTGAAATCACATTTGTTGTGACTTGTTCCATTCTATTAATCTCCAGTTATTGTAGAATAAAAGAGATCCAGTTAATTCTTTATTCTAGAAGGAATTTATTTTCTAGATGGGAATTTGTGTTGAAGGTTAATACACACGGACATGAACATGCCTGCTATCGAGCCATCACTGCAGAATGCTGGACATCTGCAGGCTAGAGTAACAGGAACATCAGTGGAGACAAAGCTGATCTTAGTGGCCTGACACCAGGAGGATCGACCCACCTGACTTGGGGATTGTGGTTCAGTTTAGATCATATGATGAGGAGCACCACGGAAATCAACTCAAGCTTTGGTAGCTTCTTTGTTACACTAGAGTTTTGTCTATCTGGTTCTGATAGGTGCTGCTCTATCATAGATTTGGTGAGTTCCATGAAAAGTGGATGAGATATTAAGGAGAGAAATATGTGAAAGAACTGTTTGGAGGGGAGTTTGTTAAGAGGTTTCCTTTCAGTGGACAAATATAGTAAATTTGGCTATTCAGGAAACACACACACACACGCACAAAGTTGAAATTGAAAGGTATCTTTTAGTTAATTGTCTTAAAGAACTCTTTCTATCATATAACAGCACAAATTAAACATGGTCATGTTGTGGACATGAGCCAGGGTGTCATGAGTGAAAATTATAAGAAAACTGTAAGGAAATCAAACTTCTATATACGGATCAATGTCCAGGTGCTGGTGCTGGCAACAACTCTAAAGAGACCCCAAGGTACTTGGTGCCAGGTTTCCAGTGCACTGCCTTGTGTCTTGAGGTGAGAAAAAATCCCACAACTCTCACCAGAGACTGGGTGTATGAGAGCACTCACAATTGTCTATCTATCATCTATCATCTATCTATTATCTATCTATCTATCTATCTATCTATCTATCTATCTATCTATCTATCTATCTATCTATCATCTATCTATCATCTATCTATCATCTATCTATCATCTATCTATCTATCTATCTATCTATCTATCTATCTATCTATCTATCTATCTATCATCTATCTACCTATCTATCATCTATCTATATATCTATCATCTATCTATCTATCATCTATCATCTATCTATCTATCTATCATCTATCTATCTTGTGAGGGGGGTACAGAGTGGCACTGCAGGGAGACAGTTTAGGACAACAGAAAATGTCCGGACTGGACATAGAAGGCCTGGATCTTGGTCTCAGCTTTGTCCAGTAGGTCTGAGATTATGGATCAATCATTGTACCTCTTTAGTACTCCAGTTTCTTTGCTTGTGAAACCAGGAGATGGGACTAGATTATTTCCAAGGTCCTCTTAGCTCTAAACATGTTAATGGTTTTATAGGCAATAATGACCCTTTTTCTTTTTCTTTCAGGAAAAACTTCCATGTTCATTTTTAAAGTGAAGGGGCTAAATGTATAATGTTTTCTGCTGGTTTATGTGTATGTACTTTTATTTCACAAATGAAGAAGTTGGTCTTTAAGTATTACTGCAGATATGGTGTCCATCTTTCTTCAGGCTATACTTCTGTAGGAATAAAGAATTTTCTTTGCTCTCTGGAATGTGACCAAAATTCCACAGAAATAGGACAAAACAGTGCTTAGCCTAGTTGCCAGAAGATTGGCTTTCATTAAATGCATAATATTTCTGGTGTTTTGATCTCAAACTCCACCCTGCTGCAAAAATGCAATTGGGGCCAAATACCACATCCAGGGATGAGGTAAATTCAATCTCTTTTTGTTCTGGATGACATACAACTGATATATTTTTTGCTATTTTGGTGCAGTCTTCAATAGGAATCATTATCCTCATTAACAGACTATATTTTTCAAAGCTGTGTTGGCAGTAAAGATGGTATGGTAAAAACAATATCTACCAAGTTAAATCTTTCTAATAAACACTCAGAAGATACAAATTATATGAGAAACTCTATTTTGGTTCCCTACTTTATTAAAAATGCTTTAAAGAAATAGCATCTATATTTCACCATTTCCTATCAATCTATGTCATGCTCATTTCAGTTAGATTTAAGCATATATTCCTTCTCCTTTAAAAATATTATGTTCACAGTCTTGTCTGCTTCTATTTGGGCATTTCACCAAGTGTAATGTTCATGTTTTCTGTGAACTCACAATCGTCTAAAACTCTCCATAATAAAATAAAGATATAGGTGCATGATATAGTCCCAGAGATAATTCTCTGGGGCATCCATGTGATAAATACACATGATTGAATTCACTCACCTAACAAATAGTGATTGAATGGCTACTGTATGTCAAGCACCGTATTGGATACTGGAGATACAGCAGTTGTGGTTAATTTTATGTGTCACTTGGACTGTGCCAAAGGGTGCATAGATTAAACATGATTTCTGGTGTGCCAGTGAGAATGTTTATTGAAGAGTTTAGCATTTGAATTGGTGGATTCAGTAAGCAGTTTGACCTCCTTAGTGTGGGTGGGCATCATCCAAGCTGTTGAGGACATGAACAGGACAAAAAAGTGGAGGAAGTAGGAATTTAATCCTTTTGCTTCTTGCCTATTTCTTTAGCCTGGGATATCCGTCTTCCCCTGCCCTTAAACTGGGATTTGCACCACCAGCTTCCCTGGTTCTTGGGCCTTTGGACTTAGATTGGAATTATACCACTGATTTTCCTAGATCTCCAACATGAAGAAGACAGACTGTGGTGCTGAATAGCTTCAACAATTCCATGATCATATTCCTCATAATCTATCCATGTATTTACAAGGATCTATCTATCTATCTATCTATCTATCTATCTATCTATCTATCTATCATCTATCTATCTATCTATCTATCTATCATCTATCTATCTAATCATCTATCATCATCATCATCATCATCATCTATCTATCCTCTATCTATATCTATCATCATCTATCATCTATTATATCTATCACCATCTATCATCTATCTATCATCTATCTATCATCTATCATCTATCTATCTATCTATCTATCTATCTATCTATCTATCTATCTATCTATCATCTATCTAATCTATCATCTCTCTATCATCTATCATCTATCTAATCTATTTCTTATTGATTCTGTTTCTCCAAAGAACACTGACATACAAAGAGTGAACCAAAGAGACCCAATTACTAACTGACATGGCTTATTATCAACAGAATGATTGCTCCAGCTGCATATTAGTCCCTTCACTCTCACTCTCACAGAAGCCTGGGAAGCACAGTGAGAATTGCCACTGCCTGCTGTGGTCCAGCAATGCCCAGTCTATGAAAGAGAAGGAACCTAAATATGCCTTCTGTATCTTTTAGTTGGCTTGTGCACCTACATATGGAGTCCTGAAAAGAAATTGGATATTCACAGATTCCTGTGGGAGTAATTTTCAGGATATAAAAATTAGGAGGTTTTTAAACCTCTGAATTCATTTTTATTTCTTTGACTTTCTATGCTTTTGTAAGCAGGAAAGGCAGTATGATTAAACGGCTAGGAATCTGGACGCTGCAACCAGCCTACATATGTTCAAGTCACAGCTCTGTTACTTTTAGTTCTGGGACCTTAGACATGAGACATGTCTCAGCTCTCTCACAGAGACAATACTGATATCTACCCACCTAATTTATTGTGGCTTCTTCTGAGAATATAGTTCATACCCACAAAATACCTACAGTAGTGCTTTGGCTTACAGCAGGCACTAACAATAAATGTTAGATGTGATACATAATGAAATCCCACCCCCTCCCAAGAACTACATACATTTGGGAATTGTTTTTATTTATACTTCTGTTACAGTAAATTATTTTGGAGTTTCTTTTTTCCTTTTAGTGTTTTTTTTTTCAGATTTTTTATTTACTTATTTGAAAGAGAGAGTGCAAGAGAGAGTACAAGTTGGGGGAGGGACAGAGTGAGAGGGAGAAATAGGTTTTGGCTGAGCAGGTAGCCCAATGCAGGGCTCAGTCCCAGGACCCAAGGATCATGACCTGAGACAGAGGCTACCTAGTCATCCCTATTTCCTCTTGGTGTTTAGAAGAACTTTAGTTAAGTATGCAAACTGTGACTTAATTTTGTGTAAGTAGTAAGATGGAAGCTATATTTTGGGTGCTTCTCTCCCTGAAGAATATCCATGACTTAGTTCCTGGCTTGTCACTTTCATTCTGAAGGCTTCAGATTCCCTATGAAACAAAAACACAGAACAGATGTTAGGAGGCTGAGCTAATGGTGGCCCATAACACCAAGTTGGGTTCAAAAACTTTCTTCTAGCAATTCGAGAGTGCCAAGAATGAGTGAGCCAAAAAGGAGAGTTATGGCTCTTTGCAAACCCATAAGGAGTAGTTCTCAGTCTGCACTTGACAAGTCTGAGGGTTTAGAAGACCGTTTTGTGGTACGGTTGAATCCCTAGTGTGCTGTGTTCCCAGGGAAGAAAACCAATAACAACAGATCCCACAACTCATACCATTTGCTAAATGGGCTTCCTCGCAAGTGGGGCTCTGGGAGGAATCTCACAATTTCCTGCCGCTTTGTCTCTGAAGGGTAAGCAAGTAGAATTGTTCTCATTTCAGCTGCTTTCATTTCTTGAGTCTGTGGAGAGTGTGGAAATGACTTTGCTTTTCATTTTCGCTTCTATTCCAATGCATGCTTTTGTCAGTTTTATCTTTGTTTTGCCCAACAACCCTCAAACTTGACATAAAATTCAAGTCAAACTTCCATAGTTCCTTGGTTTGGGGTTTTCTCATGGAAAAATTCTCGTAGTTACCTTTTTAGTCTCTAAGAAGATAGAAAAATGGAGGGGGCATGATGACAATGGCCAGTCAACTAATGTGTTGCAGAAATACTGCAGACTCACATGATTCACACCAGAGTCTGTAAAGAACCATATGTTACCTGATTTTACTAACACTGTTTTTCCCTCACTGGGATATGCTTTCATGTGACTCTAGTATGAACCGAGTTTAATATTTTTCTAGAGACCATATTCTGGTTTCTGGCAGGATTTTGTAATCGAGTCCTTAAAACAAATTTTGCCTGGCAATGCTGGTGTTCTAAAGACCTCACTTCACCAGATTTTGAAGTTCAAAATGGCCCAGTTTCGTCATCAAAATGCAGAAGTTCATACTCAATAAGCCCTTGACTTTAACCATCTGATTTTGATGTCAGTTTTGATATTTTGGGGTCCCATTCATCATTTGAATGAGTCCCTGTGCCTTGTTGACTTACCCAGCAGGGGAAATGCTTAGAATCTGAGACAGTTGAACTAATGGTTGTCTTGACCTTGGGAGTATAATATGATTTGAGTGTCCTCACCCTTTAGATACCTAATTTTCTCTTCCAGAATTCATTACGAAGTGACTGAGTCATTATTCGTAAGAAACCAGGGCAATAATGTATTGATCATACTGAGCTTTAGGGAAACTTTTAATTTTTTAATTGAAATGTACTTGACATATAGCTTGAAAATCTAAGGTATACAACATGTTAATATGATAAATTTACGTATATTAAAATGATTGCTTTTATGCTGATAATTAGTACCTCTATCATGTTATGTAATTAACCTTTCTTTTTGCGTTTGGAATGACTACGTCTAGTTTCTTAGCAAGTTGGATAATTATAACTTAATATTGTTGCCTATATTCACCACACTGTGCATTAGATCTCTAGGGCTTATGTACTACGCACTGCAAGTTTGTACTCTTAAATATCTTTGCTAACTCCTGCAACCCCATCTCTAGGTAACCACCATTTAACTCTATGCTTCTACAAGTGGTTTTTTTAGATTCTGCAATAAGTGATATCATATAGTATTTGTCTTCCTCTGTATGATATTTCATTAAGCATAATATGCTCCATATCTATTCATATTGTCACAAATGGTAGGGCGTCATTCTTTCTCATGGCTGAGTAATATTACATTGTACAAATATATACTGAATCTTCTTTTTCTATTCATCCATTGGTGAGCACTTAAATTATTTCCTTATCTTGACTACAGCGAAAATTACAATAAGCACAGGAGTGTGTATATCTCTTCAATATTCTGTCTTTTTTCTTTTGGGTATATAACCAGAAGTAGAATTATTGGATCATATGGTAGATCTATTTTTAATTTTCTGATGAAACTCCATGTCATAGCATCTGAACCAATTTATCTTTTCACTAATAGTGCACAAGGTGTTTTCTCCCCATCCTCACCAGCACTTGTTATCTATTGTCTCTTTGATGGTAGACATTCTACCAGATGTAAAGCGATGTCTCTTTGTGGTTTTGAATTGCATTTCGCTCATGCTTAGTGATGATGAGTATCTTTTCATATACCTGTTGGCCATTTGGATATCTTCTTTGGAGTAATGTCTATTTAGTTCTTCTTCCTATTTTTTGATCAGAACTTGTTTTTTTGTTACTGGGCTGAATGAATTTTTTATATATTTTGGATATTAACTCTTTATCTGGTCTATGGTTTATAAAATTTTCTCCCATTTTTTAAGTTGCCTATCATTTTATTGTTTCCTTTACTGTGCAGAAGCTTTAAAGTTTCATGTAGTTCCATTTGTTGATGTTTGCTCTTGTTCTTTGTGTTTTTGATGTCATATCCAACTGCCAAGGTCAATACTGAAGAGTTTCTTCCCTGCATTCTCTTCTAGGAGTAGTACAATATCAGGTCTTATGTTTGTCTTTAATCCATTTCAAGTTAATTTTTGTGAGTAGTGTGAGCTAGAGATCGAGTTTTATTGTTCTACATGTCTTTCTCCAGTTTTGCAGTACCATTTGTTGATGAGATTATCCTTTCTCCTTTGGGTGTTCTTGGCTCTTTTGTCAGATAATAGTTGATCATATGTGCTGGGATAATTCTGGGCTTTCTATACTGTTCTGCTGGTCTGTATCTATTTTGTGCCAATACCATACTGTCTTTATTTCTATAGCTGTTGTAGCACAGTTTAAAATAGGAAGTGTGATATCTCTAACTTTGTTCTATAGCCACAGGATTGCATTGACTATTTGGGTTTTTGTGTATCCATACAAATTTCAGGATAGTTTTTTCTATTTCTGTGAAGAATGCCATTAGTATTTTGATGGAATTGCATTGAATCTATAGATAGCTTTGGGTAGTTTGGACATTTTAACCGTATTAATTCTGGTTCGTGAATACGACATGTCTTTCCAATTTTTTATACCACTGAGTTCTTTCAGCAAATTCTTATGGTATTCATTGTACAGATTTTTCATTTGGTTACATTTATTCCCGGGTCTTTTGTTATTTTTGATGCTATTGAGAATGGGCTAGTTTTCTTCATTTCTTTTTCAGAAGTTTCATTGTTAGTATATAGATATGCAACTGACTTCTGTATGTTGATTTTGCATCCTGCAAATTTACTGAAATTGTTGATAATCCCAACTGTTTTTGGTTGAATCTTTGGGATTTTATGTATACAAAATCATATAATATGCAAATAGTGACAGCTTTATTCCTTTCTGTTTTGGATGCCTTTTATTTCTTTGACTTGCCATAAATTCTTATTTAGTACCAAATAACTGATAAAGACCAGTGAAATGATCCTGACAATTTCTTTTTTCGGTGACAAAAAGGAATCATAGGAGGCTTTTATAATGGTAGCAATAATGCTTTCTCAAAAAGATTCCTTAAAAAATATATATTTAGGACTTTGGGATTATAAGGGAAAAGTTTGAGTTCACTAAGGGATAAGGAGTGTTTGAAGAAAAAATTGCTATCAGGGAAGTAGGGGAGCATAAGAAATATTAATAAATCTAGTGAAAGCATCATAGAAGGGAAAGGAAGAAGAGGATAGAGCTGCATAAGACTGAAATCAGGGAAGGGGAAATTCGTTGGCATTTGGGTCTAGACTCCAAAGCACTGATAGTTCTTAGCACAGGATTACACAAAATTAATGATCTGAAACTCTTTCCAGTGATTAGTATGTTTTAGGTGTTCAGTATATATTTGTTCTATTCCTCTTGTTTTACCACTACCACAGGCCATCAAACACATTTCTTGCTTCTTATATATGCTCAGTAATGTTCAAGCTAAGGGGAAAGCAACTGGTAGAATTTGAGCAAACAGATAAGGTAGAGGATCTTGAGAATGGTATGTGCACAGAATTTGGCAAAACCCGGATGTGTATGGGTAAGAGTAAATATACCAAGCCCTGAGAACTTGAGAGTTCTGGGGTTCTTTACTACTGTGTTATCTGATTATCTCATGGATGCATTGCATTAGTCATTGTAAAGGTGTAGAAATCTACAATCTAAGTTTCCTTAGAATAGCTGGACTTTTGCTTATTTTAATATGATGTAAAGAAAGTATACTCCCAGAAGATATTTGCCAATGACATATCTGATGAAGAGATAGTATCCAAAATCTATAAAGAGCTTATCAAACTCAACACCCCAAAACCAAATAATCCAGTTAAGAAATGGGCTGACACCATGAATAGACATTTTTTCAAAGAAGGCATAGAGATGGCTAACAGACGCATGAAAAGATGCTCAACATCACTTATTGTCAGGGAAATACAAATCAAAACCACAATGCAATACCACCTTACACCCATCAGAATGGCTAAAATTAACAACATAAGTAACAATGGATGTTGGCGAGTATGTGGAGAAACTTTTTGCACTGTTGGTGGAAATGCAAACTGGTGCAGCCACTCTGGAGAACAGTGTGGAGGTTCCTCAAAAAGTTAAAAATAGAACTACCTTATAATCCATTATTTACCCAAATACTACAAAAATACAGATTTGAAGGAATGCGTGCACCCTGATGTTTATAGCAGTATTATCAATAACAGCCAAGCTATGGAGAAAGTCCAATAGAAAGTGTCTATTGACTGATGAATGGATAAAGAAGATGTGGAGTGTGTGTGGATGTGTGATCTCTCTCTCTCTCTCTCTCTCTCTCTCTCTCTCACACACACACACACACACACACACACACACACACACACACACACACTGGAATATTACTCAACCA